>CM076999.1:14211285-14323785 GCA_039090855.1 Macrothele yani | reverse complement strand
TAAACGGACAATGCGTCTTGGAACCGTCCTACAGCTAGACAGAGGTGTAGAAGAGTTAAATATCCACTTCGGGCCCCAAAATCTCTATGAGATATGAAACTTTCAGAGAAAGAGAGAATAGCAAATACGTCCTTCAACATTTCGCATAGAATTTGTGTGTGTGTGTGTGTGAGAGAGAGAGAGAGAGAGAGAGGGTAAAGAGCCAATCCGTCCTACAAAAATACGCGCAAATGATTGGAAAACAACGCACAAACTAAACGGGCAATGCATCTTGGCGCCGTCAATATGAACCATCCGACAGCGAGTGAGAGGGATAGAAAAACTAAATATCCCCTGAGGCAACCAAAATCCATGTGAGCTATCAAACTTTGAGAGCAAGGACGTCCTACAAATACGTCACGAAAACAGTTCTCTCTCTCTCTCTCTCTCTCTCTCTCACAGTTCCACACGTCCTACAATAGTTCGTACGGAACTGTGTGTGTGGGTAGGAGAGAATAAATTAGCCAATCCGTCCCGCAAAAGTGCGAGCTAACTATCGAAAAATAAGACACAAAATAAACGGGCAAGGAGTCTTGGCAGCATAAATATGAATCATCCGACATCGGGAGACATGGATAGAAGATTTAAATATCCACTGCAGCAACCATAATCGTATGAGCCTTCAAAATATGAGAAAAAGAAAGAATAGCAAATGCTTTCTATAACAATTCCTAAAGAAATTGTGGCCGTCTCGTCCCGGTGGAGCAGTGGTCTAAGCGATAGCCTCTGATCATTAGTCAGAAAGGGGTCCGGGTTCGAATCCCGGCCCGATGAGGCATGGATGTTCTGTTTGTCTTACGACACGGGCTCTCTTCCTTACCTGAAGCCAGATACCTTAAATTAGAGAAGGAGACTGTTTATTGCCTATTGAATTACTCAAGGTGGTCGTTAAACCTCCAATAAAAAAAAAAACAAGAAAGATGACACCGAATCTTCGAGTGTAATAGGCACGTCTTTTGAATCGGTTCTGATGCAAATTAAATTTATCAAAGCTATTCAAAGTCAATGAAACCTGTATGGAAAATAATATAATCTGACGGAAGAAAGAAGTTTTTCAATCGCGTTTTTAATCCCTCAGATATTGCTGAAAACGGAATCGTGAGCTTACGCCCTCTGGTTGCAGACTTGTGCGTTACGAAAAACATGAATTTATATGAGAAACATTTCGCACCGGAAACGCTCGGCAACACATAAATAATTTTTTTAAATCGAACTTTTAGAAACAGAGATATCGACAAAAATAATATGTGACTTTACGCCCCCTGGTGGGAAAACCATGCACTATTTTAGGAAGAAAGTATTCTCAAAAGGTTTATCCATATGAGCGCTATCGGTCCAAGAAAAAAAAATTAGTCGAGTTTTGAGGTACCCAGATTTTGCTATAAATACATCAGAAGCAGATATTAACACTTATGCCCCCTGGTGGCCAAACCGTTCCTTATCAAACATTAGAAATTATGTGAAAAATATTTTCCATCAGGTCTTGTACGCGATACAGGAAGAATTTTTCAAATCGGAATTTTAGGAGCAGAAATGACGTAGAAACACAATTTACCTTTGTGCTCCCTAGCAAAAAGTCTATGATTTACTTGAAAATTTTGAATATATAGGAAAAACATTTCACATCGGAAGCACTATCCAACAAAGAAGGAATTTTTCAAATCGGATTCTTAGAAGTAAAGATATTGACAAAAACAAAATATTCATCTACGCCCCGTGGCGTAGAAACCATGCATTATTTCATGAAGAAAATGTTCCTAAAAGGTTTGTCGACATGAGTAATATCGGTCAACAAACGACTTTTTTTGCAATCGAGATTTTAGAAGTTCATATTTTGCTGCAAATACATCAGGAGCGGAAATTCAGAATTTCGCCACCTGGTGGCCAAAGCGTTTTTTACAAAAATTAGAAATTATGTGCAAAGGATTTCCCATCAGGAGCTGTATCCGGTGCAGAAAGAATTTTTCAAATCGGAGATTTCGAAACAGAGATATAGGGGGAAAGCAATGTACCCTTACGCCCCATAGCGGAAAGTCTATGACATACTTGAAAATTTTGAAATTATATGGAAAACATGTCACACTGGAAACACTATCCAACAAAGAGGGAATTTTTCAAATTGGACTCCTAGAAGTAGAGATGTTGACAAAAATAAGATATATATCTACACCCTCTGGCGTAGAAACCATGCATTATGTTAAGAAGAAAATGTTTCTAAAAGGTTTGTCGGCATCAGTAGTATCGGTCAACAAACGACGTTTTTTTCAATCGATTATTTAGAAGCTCATATTTTGCTGAAAATACATCATAAGCAGAAATTAAGATTTACGCCCCCTGGTGGCCAAACCATTATTTTTACAAAAATAGAAATTATGTGCAGACGATTTGCCATCGGGAGCTGTATCCTGTGCAGAAAGAAATTTTCAAATTGGAGATTTAGAAGCAGAGATATAAGGAGAAACGCAATTTACCTGTTCACCCCATAGCGGAAAGTCTATGAACTACTTGAAAATTTTGATGTCACACTAGAAACACTATCCAACAAAGAAGGAATTTTTCAAATCGGACTCCTGGGAGTAGAGATATTGACAAAAATAAGATACAACTGTACGCCCCCTGGCGGAGAAACTGTGGAATATTTTAAGAAAATATTCCGAAAAGGTTTATCGATGTGAGTGGCATCAGTCCACGAAAGAATTTTTTCAATCGATATTTTAGAAGCTCAGAGTTTATGGCAAATACATGAGAAGCAAAAATTAATCCTTACGCCCCTGGTGGCCAAAGTATTTATTACCAAAAATTAGAAACTATATGCAAAATATTTTCCATCAGGAGGTGTATCAGCTGAAGAAAATGTTTTTCAAATCGGATCTTCAGGAGGGGAGTTATCAGGAAAAATGTAATTTACTTTTTCGTCCCCTAGCGGAAAATCTATGCTTAATTTGAAAAAAAGTAACTATATCTAAAATACTCTTCGACATAAATGGAATCGAAATATAAAATAATTTTTGCATTCGGATGTTTAGAAGCAAATATGTGGAATAAAACGTAGTTTTGAACAAAAATTTGTGTTTCCTGGTCATACATTGATTATTCACACCGATAATTCTATAGTTTTATTTCACCATTACATGTACATAGTGTTTTTAACATCTACAGTGCTGGAACCAATGTGCAATAATGTGTATGCAATAATGTACATGAATGAGAGAATGAAACCAGATGTTTCACCTACTGATAGAGTCATAGTTGGAAGAATCGTGATATGGTTGGGATTCATCAATATGTCCCCAAAGAAAGTGAATTGGCACACCAACAATGTTCTTCATATCAACTATGGATTATAAGGTACGTAATGGTATTTAGGTCCATAAGTGAAGATATTTATTTGTAGTATAGAATAGTTTAGGAGTGTCACAAGAATTTCTTAATTTTTGATTGGCTAAATTGTAGGCTGAATTCTTTTCGTATAGATAAAAGAGATAACTTCGTACAAATGTGTCAAATGAGATAAAAACTTCACCGTCTTGGTACGATATTTAATAAAAGACGAAGCTATTTACATATTTAAATACCCCACTAGCACTTTCGGGGTAACATTTACCCTATCATCAAGTAGAACAGAGAGGTAATTACATCGGAGCAAAAGATATAATTGGAAATTGTATCTTTTGTTCCGATGTAATGGCAACAGTCACGACCGCATGACACTCAAGACCCTTACCTATAATGCATCGCTACACTCCTAGAAAAAGCTAAGCGAGTTGTGATGTACCTGCCAGCAGGACGCACACGCCATAGAGGCAGATAGGAATCAGAATAAAACATCGTCCGCGTAGCTCAATTGGTAGAGCAACTTATTCCGAAATGAGGGGACCCGGGTTCGAATCCTGGCGCGGATAAAAATGACGAAGAAATTTACTTCGCTATAATGGCGCCCGAACTTTCCGTATGACTCGGCCGTTCAAAAACTCGCATTGGTGTGATGTTCTTTCCACACCGCGAGAGAGGAAAAATCAGAGAATCCCTTCTCCAGCGCTTTGAAAAATAAAAGTGTGTGACGTTGCATTCCACACACCAGATTGACTGGTAGTTCTCAAGTGCACGTTCTACGGTGGATGGCTGCCTGCAACGATTCATGGTCACGGCTGACCCGTGGGCCATGCCCCCGGCCCTCTTTCGTAGGGGGTGAGGAGATGTGACGTACCTGCCAGCAGAACGCACACGACATAGAGGCAGATAGGAATCAGAATAAAAAACGTCCGCGTAGCTCAATTGGTAGAGCAACTTATTCCGGAATGAGGGGACCCGGGTTCGAATCCTGGCGCGGATAAAAATGACGGAGAAATTTACTTCGTTATAGAGTGCAGAATTACCTCTCTGGCCGCGGGTGGCCTAGTGGGCAACGTTCGTGTCTGCCACGGAAAGGACCTCAGGTTCGATCCCAGGCAGGTACGAACGCTCGATCCACTAAATATCCGCCGTGCGTCGGATGGGCACGTTAAGCCGTAGGGCCGCGGGTACTCGCCTCCCGGTAATAAATAAGGGCGTCTTCCTCACCCTTTCTACGTCGCTTCCGTGTCACTTTCCTATCGGGCACTCTAGCCCAAATCTCCTAGCTTCCTATTTCTAAGGGTTGTTTAAGAGCTTGGGGTCAGACACTTCCTTCTTAAAATCCTCTACATATGATCATGAATTACCTCTCTGTTCCACCTGATGATGAGGTAAATGTTACCCCGAAAGAGCTAGTGGGGTATTTAAATATGTAAATAGCTTCGTCTTTTATTAAATATCGTACCAAGACGGTGAAGTTTTTATCTCATTTGAATTCTTTTCACAAATACATTAGAATTCGGCGATAAAGAGCTCACAAATAATTATTCGAAGTTCTAATGTTTACCTTCGGGTCGTCAGCAAATGTATTTTTATTCGACAGTCTGGCTCCCTGGGGCCTAACGATGTGAACCTCAGAGATGAGCACGTAAATAAGGATGTCATGTGTTTGATTGATGTTGGGCTTTCATAATGATTCTCAACTTTAGCTACACTTTTTTTTACTATTTATGAGTTTTGTTTCGTTAGCACAACAGACTAGTTACACACAGTGTTGACAAATTTGAAATTTTAACTGACACTAAGCCTATAATCTTTTGGGCAACTGTTCTAGTTCTCAAAATATAACAATTTAAAAGACACTCCATTCTGAATACCTTTATTTGAAACATAAGTAACTCTTCTTTCGTACCATAAGTGCATTAGACGAATAATTGCATTCATTTGAAATTAAAAATTAAATGAGCATTGTTCTTAAGCAGGCAGTATTTTTCAGCTGCAAAAGCTTTTATTTAAAATGAAAAGAGCATACTACGCAAATGCTCCACTCGTAAAGCCATTTGATAAAAATTTTAGACTTTTGCAAACGTTAGTTTTAAAAATTTTAAAATCCGTTTCTCTAAAGAAAGAAATATGAAAGCAAAACATAATTTCAAATATTGAGAATTTAACCATTCTTAAACTAATTTTAGATTGCACGAAACACTCGTGGTATATTTTCTGCGTCCTGTAGCTGTAGCAATTCTATTATGCGCCGATCAGTTTAATTTAAAAAAAAAAACTGCTGAAAGGAATTCGCTTTAGGGTTTCGTGTATAATTTACCTGAACGTGATGTTATATTTTTCCGTTAAATTCGCAGAGTCTGATATTTGCGTTTTATTATACTTTAAAAATAAATAAGAATGTAGCAAATTTTTATGTTTTAAATAAGGCATTGTTCAAGTAGAATGTTACACAAAATAGCATAACTATAGTAGCTAGAAGAGATAGTGTCGTGCGCTTCTGCAGATAGGCTCTTGAAATCATGAAATCATAGAGGACGCTGCACATAGCTTCGATGCTATTGCTGTAAACGATGCTCAAAGATGTACCTGCTTCTCTTTCCGTTCGGTAAAGTAATTTCACTAAAAGTGATTAATGTCATGTATGGATATGTATTATAAGTGAATATTCTCCCAGGTGTGTTTCGGGGAAGCTTCGTCAACTTTATTGGGGAAATGCATCATCTCGCATTGAATCTACGTGTCCCAAAGCTAGTTAGTACGAATACATTACTGGACGTTAGTTTCCTCCGTAATGATTGGGACTTTTTGCTTAATTAATCATCGTATTGAATTCTCTTCCGATCCTGCTGCAGCTCTTTACTGTCTCTGTCTCTACAGGACACAAAATGTTTAATTGGGTGTCACATGATACTGAACCTAGGCCTAATCTTCCCATGGTAGAGATTACAGAACTTTGGACAAAAAAAAAAAACGCCCAATCTGTATATCAATTCTATAAGGTTTTTTACTGTGAGTCCTATTTTCAGAGAACGGATGAGCGTAAAGATATGGTTGAGGTATCAAAATAAAGAGCGTACCATGTAGATGTGCCAGTAGAAGAGAAAAATTAGATTGGGGCAACTGTTCGGGCGTTGTGGGGCTGCAAAGTTCCTATATAAAGTCAATGGGAGAGGCGTGCAATTGACATTCGATCGCCTGCGGTTGACTCACGCGCTTATGAAGACGGCATCATGGAGCAACTGAGATAGTCCGAAGTCTCTTTTGTGAGAAAACCGTTGCGCAAAGCAACGCTAGCAGGCTTTCCTATCAATGTTTTTCTCAAAGGAACAGCGAACACTCTGGAAGACCTGCTTGCGGTATGCCGTTGGACTGTATCATCATCATAATCATCATCATTGTCAACCATTATCAAACCACTGCTGGACGAAGGTCTCCCCAAGTTTCCTCCACAACGGTCTGTCTTGTGCCAGTCTCCTCCATGTCACTCCCGCATACTTTCGAATTTCATCCACCCATCTTCAATGTGGTCTTCTTCTGGGTCTTTCCCTGTCCCTTAGAATCCAATCTAAAATTTCGGCTGCCCATCGATGGTCTGTCCTTCTGGCAGTATGTCCAGCCCATTGCCATTTCAGGGATTTAACTCGGATCATGATGTCTTCCACTCTTGTCATTTTTCGGATCCACGAGTTCCTCTTCTTATCTCTCCTGGTTACCCCAAGCATGCACCTCTCCATGTTACTTTGAGTTGTCTGCAGCCTTTGTATGTCTCTTTTAGTTAAGGTCCACGTCTCTGCACCATACGTAAGCACTGGAAGGATGCATTGATCAAACACTTTTCTTTTAAGACATAATGGCATATTGCTCTTGAAAATTATGCTGTTTCTTCCAAAAGCTCTCCAGGCAAGTTTTGTACGCCGATTAATTTCTTCATCAATGTGACCCTCACTTGATATCTGCTGTCCAAGATAAATGTACGTATCTGTTATCTCCAGCTTTTCTCCATCAATCGATAAATCTTCATTTCTTGTAAAAGCATTGAATATCACTTTTGTCTTCTGAAAGTTCATTTTTAATCCCACATCTTTACTCTTGTCAGCAAGTTCCTGGATCATACTCTGCAGCTCTGATGGGGTAGTTGGAAAAATTACTATGTCATCAGCAAAACGAATGTGGGTTAGATAATCTCCATTAACCTTTATCCCTTTGTTTTCCCAGTTCAGTGATTGAAAGACATTTTCCAATGTGGCATTAAGGAGCTTCGGGGATATGGTGTCAACTTGTCTCACTCCTTTTCCAATTTTTATGTGTGTTGTATTCTCAAACAGCCGAATCTTTGCACTTGCATTTTCATAGATGTTATTAATAATATTAATGTACGCATCTTCAATACCGCAGGATTTCAGAGCCATTGTAACTGCTGATGGATTCACCGAATCAAAGGCTTTTTCATAATCGATAAAAGCCATGCACAATGGAAGATCATATTCCCTCGCTCTTTCAATTAGTTCTCTCAGTACGTGGATATGATCTATTGTGCTGTAGCCACTCCTGAATCCAGCTTGTTCTCTCGGTTGAGCCATGTCCAGTGTCACCTTCAAGCGGTGTGAAAGAACTTTAGTGTAGATTTTATGCACCACTGATAGGAGGCTGATAGGTCTGAACATCCTGAGATCCTCAATGTCGCCTTTTTTATGTAGCAGGATCATTGTAGCGTTGTTCCAATCCTCAGGAATCTTCCCTTCATTAAGGCATCGAGTAAAAATTTGGGCGAGTACTGTTTCGATTTCTCCACTTGCTTCTTGTATGATGTCTACAGTAATTCCATCTTCTCCTGGAGCTTTTCCCCGCTTCATGTTCTTGATTGCATGTGCAACTTCTGCTGGGAGGACTGGAAGAACTCTGGTACTGGTACCTTTCGTGATGTCTGGAGTACATGTATCATCCCTTTCATATAATTTGGAGTAGAAATCTTTCACTGTTGTCAAAATTTCGCCTCTATTTCTTGTTCCAGAACCATCTTCTTTTCTCAGTGCCATAATCTGTTTTCTTCCCTTACTGAGATGTCCCTTTGCTATCTTTAGGCTTAGGTGTTTTCAATTGCTTTCCTCACTAGTTCACAGTTGAATTTCCTTACGTCTTCAGTGATACTTTTTCGTACTGTCTTGCATAGCTCGATATATTCCACTTTGGAAGTCACATTTTCTTTAGTTGTCCTCATCTCTCTTCTTTTTTGCATCAACATTTTGGTTTTTCCTGATAGTTTGTTCACATGCAACTTGTTCTTAGACCCAGCTAATTTTGTTGCTGTTTCCATAAGAAATTTGGTTACTTTTCTGTTAACTACAAAAATATCCACTTCTTCCGATGTTAGGCCTTCTAAAGCAGAGAATCTGTTCTTCAGTTCCAACTTGAAGGTATTATGGTGTTTTTTAAGGTTGGTTATGTCAATACATTTTGTTTATCTTATGAGCTTGCCACGTTCGAGTTTAGTGTTGAGGTGCATCTTACATCTCACCAATCTATGGTCACTACCTGTGTTGAACTTGTTTAGCACACTGCAGTCTTCTATGACGAATTTTTTGCTACACATAATAAAATCAATTTCACTTGTCTTCCCATTTGGATGTCTCCATGTCCATTTCCTGTGTGGCTTTTTCTTCAAAAAGGAGTTCAAGATGAAAAACCCTTATGCCTCTGCAAACTCTACGAGAGTATTTCCACGCTGGTTTCTGTTGCCGTGACCGAATTTACCTACTGAAGTTTCATTCTGTTGCCGTTGTCCTATTTTCGCATTGAAATCTCCCATAATTATCTTCAAGTGCTGCTTACCTTTATTATTTAGATGACGAATTTCCTCATAAAATTCTTCAATTTCTTCTTGAGGATGACTTGTGGTGGGTGCATAAGTTTGAATAATCTGAGTCTGGTATCTTCTCGAGAGTTGGATAACGAGTCGTGCAGCTCTGTCAGAGGAACGTTCAACTTCTACAACTTTATCCTTCAGTTTCTTGTTTATTATAAATCCAACACCACTAGCTCTGCCAGAATCAGTCCCACGATAGTAGAAGAGATGTTCACTTTTCAGTTCAATGAGATCTTCTCCTTTTCTCCTTACCTCAATTAGCCCGACGATGTCCCACTTGATCCTTTGTAGTTCCTGTTCCAATTCAAGAAGCCTTGAATCAGAAGAAAGGGAGAGTCCATTATACGTAGTCTAAGCGCTGGCTTCGTTAGTGTAGGATTCAGGTTCGAATCCTAGTGAGGCATGGATGTTGTTTTTGTCTTATGGCTCTATCTTTCTATCTTTCCTGGAACAAGGGACCCTAAATACAGGACGGGCGACTCCTTACAGCCTATTCAGTTGCTCACGGCGGTCGTTAAACCTTCAGTCAAAAAAAAAAAAACCGCACGAACCTGGACTATTGTCTTTACTGAAGTGGTTGAATTAATTTGTCAATTTGATAAAGTTTACATTTGTTGTTTCATATGAGTTTATTCTTTTCAAAAAAAAAAAACAAAAAAAAAAAAAAAACTAACCGTCGTTTCCGAAGTGTTTTGTCTAGTTTCAATTATTTTAGACAAAGTACAACGATATACACTGAGTAGCCACATTATAATGACCACCTGACAGTTTTAAGCAAATGAGCTATGGCTGCACCCTGTTGCCACCAGAGGGCGAGGCTAGTATAAATAGGGAAAGCTTAGTGCTTGCGACAGTGCTAGAAGTGAATTTTGGGTGACGAGATAGGTAAAACATGCGATTTGACGGACTATCAACGTGGGATGATTGTGGGAGCTGGGAGCCATGGAGCGAGTATCACCGAAACCGCCGCATTAGTGAAATGTTCCGGAGCAGATGTTATTAAAGAGTTTAAAGACTGGACTGTTAGCCAAAAAAAAAAAAAAACTGGGTCTCTACGTGCAACGTGTGGTCGTCATCGACTAGTGACTGCTCGGGCGGAACGGAGAGTGTCCAGACTGGTAACAGACAACAGAAGGGCAACAGTGCAGCAAATTACAGATCATCTTAACCAAGGATCCCCTGAAATGATCTCTGCGCGCACTATTCGCCGTACAATGCATCGGATGGTATATGGCACTCGAAGGCCTGTTCGAACACCTTTGCTTCGTGCAGTTAACAAGAGAAAACGCCTCCAGTTCGCACAGGAATAAAAGTATTGGACAGTCGATAATCGGAAACAAATTATGTGGTCCGATGAATCACGTTTTCAGTTGCACCATGCCGATGACCGAGTGAGGATTTGGCGGAAACAGCACGAAAGCACGCCAAACCTTCAAGCTAGGGGAGGCAACCTTATGGTTTGAGGAATGTTTTCCTGAGATGTTTTGGGCCGTTTAATTCGTGTCGATCAACGTCTGACTGGCACATCATATCTAAACATCGTTGCGGACCAAGTGCATCCTGTCATGTGGATGGTTTATCCCAATGGCGAAGGCTACTTTCAACAAGATAATGCGTCCTGCCATAGTGCTCGTATTGTACACGATTGGTTTCAGGAACATCCCGGGGAGTTTACTTTGCTTAGGTGGAACCCACAATCTCCAGATCTCAACCCCATTGAGAATTTGTGGGATGAAGTTGAACGATCCATCAGACAGCTGGATCCAGAACCCTGCAATCTCACCTTCTTGGAAACTGCTATTCATCAAGTATGGTCTCAGATACCACAAACCATTTATCAACATCTCGTGGAGTCCATGCCACGAAGAATCGACGCAGTATTAAAGGCAAAATGTGGCCCAACGAAGTACTAAGGGAGTGGTCATAATAAAGTGGCCACTCAGTGTATAAAAGACTAAAAAAACAAAAAAACAACAAATGTGGCACATTTAACTAAGCAATTACTGAGTGGCTGCCAACTTGATTTCTGACAAGTAAGAAAAAATTCTATTCGTTCCGCTTTGCCTCATCTTTCGGCACGGAAAATAGTTACCTTTTGTTTACAGAACCTTTAACCACTGTTGCATCCAGATACGAAACAAATTCTCAACGTTACACTTACAACTTTTCATGATTGATCTAACAAATAAATCGCATTTTCAGTCGCTATCCATCGAACACGCCATAGAAAAGCTGGCTAATGCTTAGAAATCATAGCATTGAAACTAGCAGGAGCGCCATCTCGCGGTTTCACGAAGAATGGGAACAAAGGTTTAAACACTGAGGTACAGCACGGCATAGGTGTCACCTCTTTCTGATTGCTGCGGGGAAAAAGTATTATTTTTACTAGAGACAGCTCCCTGGGCCGCGGGTGGCCTAGTGGGCAACGTTCGTGACTGCCACGGAAAGGACCTCAGGTTCGATCCCAGGCAGGAACGAACGCTCGATCCACTAAATGTGCGTCGGATGGGCACGTTAAGCCGTCGGTTCCCGGGTACTGGCCCCTACTTTGCTTCCGTGTCACTTTTCTATCGGGCACTCAAGCCCAAATCTCTTAGCTTCCTATTTCTAAGAGTTGTTTAAGACCTGGGGTCAGATACTCCCTTCCTAAAATCCTCTAAATACGATCATTCATGATCAATTGAGAGCTCCCTTTCCCCCACTCTGTCAATTTATCCACCTTTAGATACTTCATGATGCAATAACCAGAACTTATGTCAGCTGTATTGTACGGATAATTAGGTGTAAAACCATTACATGAACTCTTTCAAGAGTGTCAACAATGTATTTATTTTATTCAGTTAAAGTAATTTTTTTCACCTATTGTTTAATGATATTTCAAATGTAGGCCTAGTTTATAGATTAAAATCTTGTTCAACACAACCTTGATTTAGTAGCAGGAACAATATAAGTCTATAGTTTCCTTTTAATCACAAACTGATCCAAAAACGCTCCTCCCCCCATCCGAGGAATAGAAAAATCGGTGAAAACGACCAGTGGCCTACTTGAAGACACTCCCACAACTCAATAGAAGTTCTATTATTAGCTGTGACAGCTAGAAATGAGAGCTGACTCACACTAACACCGTATTAGCTCCCCGCTGTGTCATAATAACACCTGATTGGCTATCAGAACAATCACTCTCATTGGTCGGATTTGAGTTAAGAATATCCACTTCGTGTTACATAAGTGAGCTGTGTTTTCTTTTCGTGGTTATTTGGCTATAAGATTTAATAGAATAAAGATAATTCAACACAGTTCATTGCATTACATTCTGCATTGAATTAGCTTTCTGGTGATGTGAAATTTAATGGTATTATTCAAAAATTGACTGATGTTATGAGCCATCAAACTTTAGAAATATAATTTTTTCTAAAGATTTCCTCAATTTTGGCAACTAGTGAATATTGCGAGGAGAACGCGTCTTTTTATACCTTTATGGACCACGGCTGTGACTTATACAGCAAATCCTCTAGTAAAAAGGAGATTCTGGATTATTTTGATCACATAGTGTATTTCGTTTTTGAAAGGGGGTTATCGACCACCCTGAGCAACTCAGTGGGCAATTATAAGCAGTCGCCGTCCCTTATTTAGGGTCACTAGTTCCAGGGATGGACGAGAGCCAGTCCAGTAAGACAAACCAAATATCCCTGCCTTAACGGGATACGAACCCGGACCCATCTCGGTTCTTTATACAGTTCTTTATGTCCCTTACAATATCCGGACGGCTCCAAGTGATACTACATTGGAATGACCAAGCGTTCGTTTGGAACTAGAATCAACGAGCATAAAAGGGACATAAAGAACTGTAAAGTAACAACAGCCCTATCCAGTGAAGTCCAGCTCAAGTTCGCTACTCCTGTATGGGATGACGTACAGAAATTAGCCTCCTACTCCATCCCAAAATCTTCCGCCATTCGCGAAACTTTAGAGATCATCACCAACAGTAAATCATGCAATGACAACCTCTCGCTGGAGTTGCCACGAGTTTGGAACCAGTTCTTCAAATAATGAATGCATTTTGTTTTCTTCTATGATTCCGCGTGTTAACGAGCATGACGCCTCGAGTCTTTGGATGAATAATTACTTAGCGTCTGCTCGTTTATGTCAAGTCAAGTCACCGCGTTCCAATTGTTGAAGCGTTCTATTATGCAGTTTGCTGTCTACCTTCCTTGAGAAAGCCATCTGGTTGATGTGCGAAAGCTTGGAAACCTTGATTTACATTCTACACTAAGAAATTCGGATTATTAATATAGTTATACTATTTTAAAAATGTGTGACGTTGCATTCCACACACCAGATTGACTGGGAGTTCTCAGGTGCACGTTCTACAGCGGATGGCTGCCTGCAACGATTCATGGTCACGGCTGAACCATAGGCCATGCCTCCGACCCTCATTCGGGAGGGGAGGGGGTAAATGTGACGCGCCTGCCCCACAGGAGGCACACGACATAAAAGCAGATAGCAGCAAGAACGAACGTCTGCGTAGCTCAGTTGGTAGAGCGACTTGTTCCGGAATAAGTGGACTCGGGTTCGATTCCCGGCATGGGCCGAAAATGACGGAGAAATTTACTTCGTTATAACTTCCAATGAAGAGTTCACTCGCCTACTAATTCCGTCATCTAATTTGTTCTCTCTCTCTGCCAAACATACTTCCTAATTGTACAAACTCATTCACCTGGCCAACCTCTGTACCATTAAGACTTATCTTGTATTCAGTACGCTCAAAACCATAACTTTGGTTTTCCTTATTCATAGTCAGTTTGAATTTCTTGCAAATTTCGTACATCCGGGACAACGTACTCTGCAACTCACTTTTGCTATCTGCCAACAGGACTGTGTCATCAGCAGGCAGCAATCTCCACAGATGGGTATTGCCAAGACATCAACCAGTATTGTCCACTTTGGCATCATGCATACATCCATGAATATATTAAACAACTAGAGTGACCTTACACAACCTTGTTTGACTCCTGCACCAATAGAAAACCATTTTGATAAAACACCATTCACTCGTAAACATACTCTACTGCCAGCGTGCATGGCATTTCACACTATTAAGTAGATTCCCAGGAATACTCCAGCACAAAACAGCGTTGCTGGGCCAGCACTGTCAACCAGCAGTAGCCCAGCACTATGTTGCAGCAACCCAACCGTCAAAAAAATGTCCCGGCGGCCAACACATAGCCCAGCACCTGGCCAACAGTTGCCACACCCATCACTTGTCGTATGCCACATCAGGCCATCAGTTATCCATCACAGGCAGGGGCTGCCACAAGTGGCCCTTCAGCGGCCCTGAAAGCACGTGCCATAAATGATGGCTAGCCTAATGTGGTCCACTGGTTTCCCGACAGTGGCAGCCGGCAATCACGTGATATAACTGATGGTTTGCCGAATCTGGTCCACCAGTTTCACAGTAGTAGCCATAAAATAACAAGTTAGTAAAATCATGCAATGCATTAATTATGATACGCTTTCCAACATACCAGAAATTATTACTCAAGTTATGTGGATAATGGCTGTGGAATAAATCTCGCTCCTGTGTCCTGACCTTTGACCCCATTTCGATGATATTTAACAGAACCAGTTCAATATACCTCAGGAATAGCATACTATAGGTTTGTCGCAATAGAAGCAGTTTTACGCAAGTTATGAGAATAATGGCTGTGGAATAAATCTTGTTTTTGTTCAATGACCTTTGACCCCATTTCGTTTATATTCAACATAACCGGTTCACTATACCTCCGGAGCAACATGATAACGTTTTGTCGCAATCGAAGCAGTTTTAGGTAAGTTATGATGCACAAGGGCAATCGAATGGATGCCACTCCATTGTCCTGACCTTTAACCCCATTTCGCCCATTTTCAATAGGGTTCGTCCCCAGTTGGTTCCCTATCACATACTAAAACTTCATCGAAATCGAGCCATCTTTACGCAAGTTATGCCGCATAAGGGCAATGGAATAGCTCCCGCTCTTATGTCCTGCCTGACCTTTGACCCTATGTTGCCCATTTTCAATAGGGCTAGTGCCCAGGTGGTTCCCTACCAAATACTAAAATTTCATCGAAATCGAATCATTTTTACTCAAGTTATGACGCATAAAGGCAATAGAATGGATCCAGCTCCTACGTCTTGACCTTGACCCTATTTCAACCATTTTCAACAGGGTTCGTCCCGATGTGGTTCCCTACCAAATACTAGAATATCATCGAAATCGAACCATTTTTTCGCACGTTATGACGCATAAGAACAATGGAATGAATCCCGCTCCCATGTCCTGCCCTCTGACCCTGTTTCGCCTATTTTCAATAGGGTTCGTCCCCAGGTGGTTCCCTACCACATACTAAAATTTCGTCAAAATAGAACCATTTTCACGTAAGTTATCGTGCGGACGGACTGACAAAGCTGGAGCATATACGCTTCTTCAACCTACGGTTGGAAAGCAACCGCAGTTTCCCAAAGCTATACAGCGACTAATCGTTTTTCTTCCTTTCTGAATGAATGGGGAAATTTCCTCAACAGGCTTTGAAAAACGCCTGCCAGATCTGGTTGAAAACGAACTAAGGCCAGCCTGCGTGCAGAGCGCGCGCTCTGCCGACTGCTCTGCTTCGCTACACTCAACTTCCCCGCTTGAAGCTGAGCCTCTTTCCAGCGCGATGTGAAACTGAGGGATCTCTTTAATTCTACAATGTTACGAGTTTTTTTTTATAAATGTCAGTTTCATATAACTCATAAATTTAATTTTTTCAACGTAACGATTGTTTTTATTTACCTTAAGGGAACTTCACTCATTTTTATCGAGTGTACCAACTTAAAAGCGCTTCCCAAAGTTTCGTGCTGTCCTTGTGGCCTTAAAAGGCGATTGTTTAATTAATAAATGTACCCGTTCATTTCACATTCTTTACATTTTTAATGTTGTATCTTTCCTTTCCGCCGCCCGAAGCTATATTTGTTTTAAAGAGGAAAGATATTTTATTTTACTTCTTTCTATTTTTAGCAGCGAATTCCTCCAGTCTTGTGCATTCAACCCATGGATGAATATATTAAATCCACATAGCGTTGCTTTTTTTTTTCTTTTTCTTCAAATAATTGATAAATTTTGTAGGCTCATAATTCTTATTTTTTTAGTGTGTATCTGAAAACGAAAGATTACACAGAAATTATTTCTTGTTTTCATGGGAATGGAGTGGGAGTAGTATTTCCATGGGTGCCTGTATTCTCGATTCTTGTGTGTTAGTGCAGGAAATTTGCTACGCACTGAGTTACTATAAAATTCGTAAACAAGTATACAGTTTCAAAGCACTATAAAACGAGAACAATGTAAGATATTTTATGTTACCTGTAACAGAATTGTAGGGGAATGTTTCAAGTTTTTTTAGAGACAGTCACAGATGTTCTATGTGTGCACCCTTAATCACACGACACACATCGAGCCGGTAATCCATTTCCGCCCAAACGCGAGGTAAGATATCTGAATCAAGTGCAGTGATAGTGGCTGTGATACGTTGTTTCAGGTCCGCTAGATCAACAGGAGGGGAGGGGCGAATACCCTGTCCTTTACGTACCCCCATAGGATTTTTTTGGAATGGAGGTTTAACGACCACCGTGAGCAACTCAATGGGCTATAAGCAGTCGCCCGTCCCTAATTTAGGGTCACTGGTTCCAGGGAAGGGGGAGAACCAGTGCCGTAAGAAAAACACAACATCCATGCCTCACCGGGATTCGAACCCGGACCCCTTTCGGACGAATGATCAGAGGCCATCGCCTTAGACTACTGCGCCACCGTGGCGGCTACCCCCATAGGATCAATGATCAATGATCATATGTAGAGGATTTTATAAAGGGAGTGTCTGACCCCAGGTCTTAAGCAACCCTTAGAAATAGGGAGCTAGGAGATTTCGGCTACTGTGCCCGATAGGAAAGTGACACGGAAGCGAAGTAGAAAGGTTGAGGAAGACGCCCTTATTTATTTCCGGGGGGCACTACCTGGGGTCCGACGGGTTAACGTGCCCATCCGACGCACGGCAGATATTTAATGGATCGCGCGTTCGTACCTGCCTGGGATCGAACCTGATGTCTTCTACATGGCAGTCACGAACGTTGCCCACTAGGCCACTCGGGGCCGTTCCCCCACAGGAAAAAGTCACAAGGTGTTAGGTCAGGACTTCTGGGAGGCCATCGGGTCAGTGACATGTTGTAGTTCGCGGCTCGTCCAATCCATCGGTGAGAAAGATGTTCATCCAGATAATCTAGTCTCGTGATAGGCGCGCTATCGCCTACGTCACTTCCCTCAGTAGCAGGACCCAAACTTTATGAGTACATCTACCTAACGGTTCGCAGTTGTGGTCCGTATCTTCAACTGTTACAGTTTTACAGCATCTGGAAATTGTATATTTCTTTATGAATCACCCTGTATTTCTTACAGTTCATCAATAATTATTTATATATTTTTCCTCCGGTGGGAATTTTCGTCGACTTGGCTTTCATTAGGAAATTAATTCCCCTCTCTACATATGGCTTTTTTTCTCAACATCCACTGAAATAACAGGATGGCGATAGCGTCGTCTTCAACTAACTGGTACCACGAAAGACACAGCACATGTTGCTTCTGCGCATGCACAGTCCCGTGGCTTGCACCTCGTGTTGGGGTTGCATCGCTTGCCAGTTGCGGGCCGTCAATGGCTGCCACCAACGGGCCGTGAGCTGCAGATTTCAGCCAGCAGTGACCCATCACTGCCAGCAGGTGGCGAGCAGTTTCCCAACCTTTGCGTTTTTTTGCTGGGACCATATTTATTCAGTAGCTTCCACAGAAGAGTCCTACTTACTTAGCTTTTTCTAAATGCTTAAATTTGAAAACAGGTGTTTTGTTACATAAAATACCTTACTGAAGTTTCCTATAATCCAGTTAAACATGTATATGAAGAAATGGTTTTAAAATATTCACGAAGGCTTCTCATAAGCCGCTCCTCCGCTAACATCAAAATTCAGATCCTTTTGAAAAGGGCGTGGTATTACCAGCGAAGATTTTTACTAGAATATGGCTTACTCCCTTTCCTCTCGGCGTCTTTCTTTCTCCCTTTACTCTTCTTTTGCTTTCACTCTGTGTGTGTTCCCTTTCTCTTTACGAAGTTTTCCTTTCAATCCAAGGTCTCATTGAAACCAAAAGTAAACACTCTGGGAATGAATAACTGCTGATACCTAATGACTCCATCAGAAAAGATTTTAAGGAGAATAACCCAAGGCTTTTATGCATTTTCTGATTCTTTTTTATAGGCAGCTGATAAGCATGAGAAGATTTCCCATCATTAGTCACTTTTGCACTCGCTTATTCCTCGAATTTTTTTTTCATTCTTTTTGTTTAGCACTGTGTTTATTTACTTAGCAAGCACATTCGAAAAAAAAATGAATAAGAAGCATAGCTCTGAATAGCGAACAATGAACGAATTGAAATATTCCCGCTGTGCAGCGATTCGAAGAACTCCAAAGAGAGAAAGCTGTTCCACTCTAATCGCCATAAGAACACTCTTTCGTCATTAAAATAAAGGTAAACTTCGGAAGAAAAACAACAGAAAATCCAGAAAAAAGCTTTAGCTTTAGATTATTGAAAACAAAATCCTCGTTTCCTTAAACTACCAATAGGTTTAACAATCGTAAAATACCTGATGAATTTATATCAAATACGCGGAAATAATATAAATGGACGATGCCATTGCTCCGTCACCGTTATTTTATAAACAACGCATAACAACTGAAACATTGTGTTCCAACAACGCTCATAGAGAACCCCAGATCTCTTGATAACTAGTCGAGTACGTTACGGTGCCAACAATTTTCAGCGCCATACACAGTGCGTCAAAGAATTTTTTTTTTTTTTTTATTGGAGGTTTAACGACCACCGTGAGCAACTCAATGGGCTATAAGCAGTCGCCCGTCCCTAATTTAGGGTCACTGGTTCCAGGGAAGGGAGAGAGCCAGTGCCGTAAGACAAACACAACACCCATGCCTGACCGGGATTCGAACCCAGACCCCTTATGGACGAATGATCAGAGGCCCACGCCTTAGACCACTGCGCCACCCGGGGCGGCATAAAAAAAAAAAAAAAAAGAATTTTTAAGACTGGCGCTAGATTTCGGCCTAACGGGGCGCCACCAGTGTAATCGCGAATGCGTTATAAACCGTGACCATCTGCTTGTGACAGCGCCCAAACTGAGCCCTGCACATTTAGTCGAGAACCCATTCCCTAGTTTATTTATTTATTTAATTATTATTTTATTTATTTATTTATTCATTCATTTATTCATTTTTCTTAATTCATGTATTTTTTGAAGAAGGGGTACGTTTTATTTTGCCATATACTTTCGGGTGAATCTTTTCTTTTTTTTTCCTCTCCGTCCCCCCTCTCCCAGCACAACGCGTCACAGGACAGACCGACACTGTAAGGAGTAAACGCTGGCGACAGCCATCGGCGAGCTGGCTTTGTAGTATGTTTTATTGGGGCAATAGAAGTGTCCACCGTCTATAGCATCCACAATGCGTGTTGGGCCGACTGGAGACTTGTTGGAACCGGGCCTAACAGTTTAATTGGGGTAAGGATTTGTGGCCGGTGGTTCTATCAAGCGGCAAACGTAACTTCAGGGGTTCTCAGAATTTCACTGGAGCGGGTAGAAATCTTGACCCCCTAGCGAATGGAAGATCAAAATGTTAATTTTCCGACCAGTAAGATCTACACTGGGGAATTTAATTCAGGGAGGCTTGCGTTTGCCAGCTAGTGATTGGATGATGGGATATTTTGAGGTAGTGTGGGTCTTCTTGGGGGTCGTCGAAAGATTTTTACCAGGGAAGAGAAGAACTTCGTCACTTTCATCTTTTCACTTGTTCTTCTAAGTCTAGGTGCTTGACTTGCACTTGTTTTTTATTACTGGTGACTTGTCACTTGGGTTTTTTTTTTGTGGTCCAAAACGTGGACACAGCCATGAGGTATCAGAGACTGGCAGCTTAATCGCTGCCAAATATTGCAGCAGGACATCCGTAACTACGTACCGTGTCCCGACATGGATGGAGGATCCAAAACGAGTTGCTACAGAAAGGAACCCGGCAAAGGATGACGAGGGCCCGCACCAAGTTTGACGGACCGGGGCAGACATCGCAGACCAGTACCCTTTGTGGAGGAAGAACGATAACAGTGTTTGGCGGACGAGAATTCTCCCGGCTCAGGAGTGGTCAGCAGCGCGATATCTAGGCCAGATTCGGAGGTTAAGGTAGGAAATCCATCCTATTCTTTTTTTGGTATCCCCTCATAAAATCTTTATCGGAGCAGTCCACACATAGAGTTTATATTTTAATAAGCAAATACTCAATTTAGTACAGGTTCCTGTCAGAGGGTCTTAAATCATTTTTGCTGGTATCATGAGCGTATATTTATTATTATGCCAAATCATAACCAATAAATTTTTTTGTTGTTAATTTTGTCTCAGTTCCATGATGAGTGTATCGTTAACTACAATATGTGCGCTCAACCCTAGATTATTTGGAGAATATATATAACTTTTGGAACCGGAACTTAGAAAATCACTTCACTTATGCTTTTTATTTTAAATCCAGACGTTCACAAAAATATTGCGGCACACAGCGGACCTTTTGACTCCCAAAGGAAAATCTGCTGTGTGAAACACAACGCCCCGTCAGTGGATTCTGAAGCTGCGTCGGCCCTAAATCAGGGAATCGCAGAATCACAATCCACTCGACAACCCCTTGGCTCCCAATATTACGCCGGGTGAACCCAATTAGGAACTCGAGCGATAATATGCTTGCTTTCTGCCAAAAGTACTGCGCAGTTGTTAAAGTAACTCAAACGAAACGGCCGTTCATTAGAGAAGTAAATTTTTTTTCATGTTGAATTATTAAGATGGAACAAAGGGCTGTTATTAAATTTAACGCAAAACTTGGAAAAATTGCCTCCGAAACGTACCAAATGATGAAACAAGTTTACGGTGAGTTTTGCTTAAGTAGATCAAATGTTTTCCTGCGGCACAAACGTTTTTTGGACGGAAGAGATACGCTAGAAGATGATAAGCATACCGAAAGACCAAGTTCATCTAGGACACCTGAGATTATTGAAAAAGTGCGTGATTTCGTGGCAAACAATCGATGTGCGTCACTAAGAATGGTTGAAGAGTCTTTAAACATCAACAAAGAAACGATTCGAACCATCCTGCATGAAGATTTGGGCAAAGCAAAAGTCTGTGCTAAATTTGTTCCACACACGTTAACCAATGAACAAAATTCAAGGAGAAGCGCACATTGCAGAGACATCATTTCAGCCGCTGAAAATGATCCAAACTTCTTAAAATCGATTGTTACTGGTGATGAAACATGGTGTTTTCAATATGACCTAAAACAAAAACGACAAAGTGCGGAATGGAAGTCAAAAAAACTCACCACAAGCCAAAAAAACAAGAAAAGTTCCATCGAAAATCAAAACAATGCTCATTACATTCTTTGATAGTAAAGGTATCATCCACAAAGAATTTGTTCCAAGTGGACAAACAATTACTGCTTAGTTTTATTTAAATGTTTTGAGGCGTTTGATGGGCAGAATTCGTCGCATTCGTCCAGAATATCGAGATGAAAACAGTTGGTGTTTGTTGCACGATAAGGCACCCAGTCACACCTCACCTCTTGTTCGTAGATTTTTGGCGAAAAATAACGTCTGTGTGTTGAATCATCCACCGTATTCGCCTGATTCAGCACCTTGCGACTTCTCTTTGTTCCCAAAACTTAAAATGACGTTAAAAGGGTGTTATTTTGATGATATTTCGACCATACAAACAGTTTCGACGCGTGCTTTGGAGGCAATTCCGCAAAGTAAACTGGAACAGGCATTCGAATCATTATTAAATCGCTGTAACAAGTGTATTGAAGCCGGAGGGACTTATTTTGAATAACAAACCAAAACAAATTATAATTTCTTGTTTCTATTTCATTTTACAGACCCAGTCTTAAAAATTCTTTGACGCACTGTGTATATGGTTTATCAGTCAGGATCTGACTACACAAATTGGTATTGATGGTCTCAGCAACTCAGATGTCGTCATCTGGTGGCATTTAACACAACAACTGCTGTATTTAACTGTAGCAGATAAATCCAAAAGGCGATAGAACTGGTGAATGTATTAGTACGTTCAAAAAGGTCCGGAACTTTTTATAATAAAAAAGAATGAGTACAGATAATACCTGTTTAAGCTGTGTTTCCTTCGAAGTAGTTACCTTGTGCAACTATGCATTTTGGCCAGCGCTTATGCAAATATTTAAATGCAGATTGCAACGCTTCTTTTGCCACATCCTCCAGTGCCTCCGTCGCAGCTCTTCGGAACTTGAGAAGCGACGCCCCTTAAGCAAATTCTTCACCCGGGGAAAAATGAAAAAAAAATCACACGGGGCGAGATCAGGGGAATTAGCTGGTTGTGGAAGAACGGGAATGTGATGTTTTGACAGGTAATCGGAAACCTGTGGGAGGATCTGTGAGCCGGCTCATTATCGTGATGGAGCGCCCACGATTTGGTCTTCCAAAGCTCGGGTCGCTTGCATCTCACGAGGATTCGTTTCAGGACGTTGACGTACTCTTCTTTAGTGACCACGTTGAAGGAATTCCTTGTGTACGACCCCCTTGCAATAGAAGAAAACTGTTAACAAGACCTTTCCTTTGGAGCGGTCAGCCTTGAACTCTTGTAGTCGTGGTGACGACGGTGATTTCCACACTTTTGACTGTCTGTTGGATTGGGGGTCGTACAGAAAGCACCAAGTCTCATCGCTAGTGATCAATCGATTCAAGACATCGGGATCTGAATCCACTGCACTGATTTGATCCCCACAAACTTGCATGCGCTCATCCATTTTATTCTTGTGTCAGGTTTTCGGGAACAAAAATTGTTGGCATACGTGATGCATGCCCAGTTTCTCTGTTAAAATGGCATGGCAACTTCCAACTGAGATGCCGGCAGCTTCTGCAATCGCTGCAACAGTTTGTCGACGGTCATTTTTCACAATTTTTTTACAATGGCGATTTGTTCATCCGTTGTGGATGTTGAAGGTCGTCCTGACTTCTCATCATTCTCGATACTCTGTCGACCGTTTTCGAATCGTCGATGCCGCCCATAAACTCTAGTTCGACTCATTGCACTCTCACCGTACGCTGACGTAATCATTTGAAAAGTCTCAGCGAAAGATTTTTCGAGCAGAACACAAAATTTTACACTTTAACGCTATTCAAAATTCGACAAACACTGACGGAAAAAAATCCCAACACCACGAAAAAATAGCTGTAGAGGAATGAAATGGCGGCAATACATTTGTATAGGTAACATATTTAATCGATTAAGGTTTCAAGATCACGGCTTATTGTAAGCGTGAGAAGAGCCATTTTAAATGTGAAATGCTGGTACATTAATAACCGGTGTAACCGCCAGAATGTTGAATGCAAGCACGCAAACGTTCATGCATTGTGTCGTACAGGTGCTGGATGTCAGTTTGTGGGATGGAGTTCCATGCCTGTTGCACTTGGTCGGTCAATACTGGGACGGTTAATGCTGGTTGGTGGTGACGCTGGAGTTGTCGTCCAATGATGTCATGTACGTGCTCGATTGGTGAAAGATCTGGTGATCTAGCAGGCCACGGCAACATGTCGACACTCTGTAGAGCATGTTGGGTTACAACAGCGGTATGCGGGCGAGCGTTATCCTGTTGGAAAACTCCTCCTGGAATGCTGTTCTTGAATGGCAGCGCAACAGGTTGAATCACCAGACCGACGTACAACTGTGCCGTCTGGGTGCGTGGGATAACCACGAGAGTGCTCCTGCTATCATAGGAAATTGCTCCATAGACCATAACTCCAGGTGTAGGTCCAGTGTGTCTCGGCCGCAGACAGGTTGGTTGCAAGCGCTCACCTGGCCTCTTTCTAACCAACACACGGCCATCACTGGCACCCAGGCAGAACCGGCTTTCATCAGAAAACACAACAGATCTCCACTCCGTCCTCCAATGAGCTCTAGCTTGACACCACTGACGTCGCAAACGGCAGTGGTGTGGAGTAAGTGGAATGCCCGCTACAGGGCGTCTGGCTCGGAGCTGTCCTTCAAGTAACCGATTTGTAACAGTTCGTTGTGTCACTGTGGTGGCAACTGCAGCACGAATTGCTGCCGCAGACGCGGTACGATGCGCCACGGCCATACGCCGTACACGGCGGTCTTTCCTCTCAGTAGTGCCACGTGGCCGGCCGGAACCCGGTCTTCTTGAGGCAGTACCTTCCCTTGACCACCGCTGCCAACAATCATGCACAGTGGCTACGTTCCTGCCAAGTCGTTCTGCAATATTGCGGAAAAAAATTCACCTTCTCGTAGACCTATTACACGACCTCGTTCAAACTCCGTGAGCTGTTGATAATGGCTTCTTCGTCTTCTTAAAGGCATTCTTGACAAAGATCAACACACTACGTCGAATCTCAACGATAACTAACGCTCACGAACGTTACAGCGCGTATTTACAGCAAACCTGCTTTTCATGTTCCGAGGGGCGCTACTAGCGCCACACGTATGCGCCGAGCGCGAAATTTCCATAGACGTCATCTTACAGATGTACTCTCACCGCCTACCAACTGTCGTTTATCTAACACAACCCCTTCTTGGTGTTGGGATTTTTTTCCGTCAGTGTATTTATCCTCGACGGAGAGCCTCGAATGCATGTAATCACGAACTATGTGCATATACTAATCTTAGACAGAATGTCGTCTTAGTAAGTAACCGTGCATCCGGTGTCTAATGGCGAACTGACTCTGAGAAATTTCTCTCACGCTTTGTGGAGACAAAAGAAGGGAAGCACGAGATGGGAAAATGTTGCATTTTAAGATTTTATACGAAATCCTAAAACCCCGTATAAAATCTCTATAACCGTATTCTCAAAGAAGTGTAGAATAAAATCCAGAAAAGATTAGAAAGTGCACTGTAAAAAATAAGTGGTTTGAATTCACGGAAATTTTTTGGAAAATAACGTGCACCAAAGTTGCCGGTGGGTTCAGAAATTACAGTTTTAAAAGTGTCCGTTTATTTTAACTTCCGCATTTCCACATATCTTCAGTAGTCAGAAATTCCGTTTATTTCAGAAAAGTGTTTTTCTCTCTTTTACGTTCAGACCGTGACAAAGTCAATAAGGTCAAGCAACATGATATTTATAAAGTACCTCTACGAACCCTGAACCCGTCATTGCCTCCTTCCTGTTACATAGGTTCCACCCGGAGAAACCTAGGGTGACGTTTGAAAGAACATAAGAATGATTCGACACAGGGGAACTTGTCCACGGCTCTAGCAAGAACTGTAAGCATGGGTAACTACGTTCCACAATGGGAAGGAGAAATAATTATCTCTTCAGCCGCAATTCGGGCTAACTTGTTATTCTTGGAGAGCCAACACATTTACCTCTTGGGCGACTCCTGTTAAAATGACAGCTCCCCTAGGCAAATTCCAGGACCGTGGCAACATATGTTTCTGCCAGGCACATAATTTGGGAACTAGAGACTTTTCACCGTGACCATAATGTCAGGACTGATTTGTAAATTTTATTTTGATTCTGGATTCTTATTTATGTTAAATATATACAATCGTGGACAAAAGTCCTGCACCGGTAGACCGAAAGTCAAATTTTAGATGTTTGAAGTCAACTTATACAGCGTAATAGTAAAGTCAAGAATACGTATTATACATCATTTTAAAAGAAATTTTTTGCTGAATTCAAATATTTTTAAAGAAGGTTATTAACAGTCATAGAAGTGAAGTTACAAGCAAATGTACAGCGTTTAATAATAAAAAGCAACATATAGCGGAATTTTTGAAATTAATGTACAATGCATTTAACGTAAAATTAAAGACTTTAATTGAGTCTGTAAGGGCCCTATGGCACCGTGTTATCACCAATGGACGACTAGAAGCTCGTTCATTAAATACTTTAATTGAGTCCCTAAAGGCAGTATGGCAAAGTGTTATCACCAATGGACAACTAGAGAAGCTCATCAATTAAAGAATTTAATTGCGTCTCTAAAGGCCGTATGGCACCGTGTTATCACCAATGGACAACTAGAGAAGCTCATTAATTACAAACTTTAATTCAGTCTCTAAGGGCCGTATGGCACCGTGTTAACACCGATGGACAACTAGAGAAGCTCATTAATTAAAAACTTTAATTCAGTCTCTAAGGGCCGTATGACACCGTGTTATCACCAATGGACAACTAGAGAAGCTTATTAATTAAATACTTTAATTCAGTCTCTAAGGGCCATATGGCACCGTGTTATCACCAATGGACAACTAGAAAAGCTCATTAATTAAAAACTTTAATTCAGTCTCTAAGGGCCGTATGGCTCCGTGTTATCACCAATGGACAACTAGAGAAGCTCATTAATTAAAGACTTTAATTGAGTCTCTAAGGGCCATATGGCACCGTGTTATCACCAATAGACAACTAGAGAAGCTTATTAATTAAATACTTTAATTGAGTCTCTAAGGGCCGTATGGCACCGTGTTAACACCGATGGACAACTAGAGAAGCTCATTAATTAAAAACTTTAATTCAGGCTCTAAGGGCCGTATGGCACCGTGTTATCACCAATGGACAACTACAGAAGCTCATTAATTAAAAACTTTAATTCAGTCTCTAAGGGCCGTATGGCACCGTGTTATCACCAATGGACCGCTAGAGAAGCTCGTTAATTAAAAACTTTTATTGAGTCTCTAAGGGACATATGTCACCGTGTTATCACCAATGGACAACTAGAGAAGCTTATTAGTTCCATGCCAAGAAGGTGCACTTTGTTACTAAGAAACCGTGGTTATCAAATTAAATATTAAAGCGTATTTTGCTTGTTGGTAAGTTATTTCAAGTGTCCTGCAAGTTTCAATAATGTACTGCACAGTAAGTTTAAGTTAAATGCATTGTACACTTATTTCATTGTTTGTTGCTTTTTATGACTGAATGCTGTACTTTTGCTTGTAACTTCACTTCTATTACGGGTAATGGCATTATGCAAAATTATTTGAATTCAGCATGAAATTTCCTTTAAAATGATGTATAATATGTATTTCTGACTTACGCTGAAATACGCTGTATAAGTGGACTTTAAACATCAAAAACTTGACTTTCGGTCTACTGATGCAGGACTTTTGGCCACGACTGTATACGGTCTAATTTTACCATCTGAAGATGTGCGTATTGTAATGCCCGAAAGGTCTCATGGGTGTCAGTGCTTTTAATAAAGTTTGAACTAATGCAGTTTTAACTTATTTTATCGTGCAACTAGATGGAAGCTGTTAATTCTAATAAAAAAAGATGACCCCATTTCTCACAATTTCAATAGGGTTCGTCCCCAGTTTGTCACATACTAACATTTTATCGAATTCAAACCATTTTTACGCAAGTTATGAAGCATAAGGGTGGTGGAATGGATCCCGCTTCCATGTCGTGACCTTTAACCCCATTTCGCCCATTTTCAATAGGGTTCGTCCCCAGGTAGTCCCCTACCACATACTAAAATTTCATCGAAATCGAACCATTTTTACGCGAGTTATCGTGCCGGACAGACGGACGAAGCTGGAGCATATACGCTTCTTCAACCTACGGTTGGAAAGCGTAAATAAGCCAGACAGACTCTGAAATCTGAGTCACGTACAAAGTAGAACTGTAATTGCGCGATGATGAGACTCCTTTCTTTACGCTTTCCAACCGTAGGTTGAAGAAGCGTATATGCTCCAGCTTCGTCCGTCTGTCTGCCTGTCCGCACAGGAACTTGCTTAAAAATGTTTCGATTTCTATGAAGTTTTAGTATGTGATAAGGGACAACCTGGGGAGGACCCCTATTGAAAATGAGCGAAATGGGGTCAAAGGTCACGACATAGGAACGGGATCCATTCCATCGCCCTTACGCGTCATAACTTACGTGAAAATGCTTCTGTTGTGACAAAGCTTTATCATGTTCTGGAGATACACTGAACTGGTTCTGATAAATATCATCGAAATGGGGTCAAAGGTCAGGACACAGAAGCGAGATTTATTCCACAGCTGTTATCCTCATAACTTGACTAAAACTGATTCTATTTGGTGAGGTATGGATGTTGTGTTTGTCTTACGGCACAGGCTCTCTCCCTTCATTGGGACCAGTAGCCCTAAATTAGGGACGGGTGACTGCTTATAGCCTAATGAGTTGCTCACAGAGGTCGTTTAACAATGGTCTAAGCGCTGTCTTCTGACCATTCGACCGAGATGGGTCTGAGTTCGAATTATGGTGAAGCATGGATGTTGTGTTTGTTTTACGTCGCTGGCTCTCTCCGTTCCTTGGAACCATGGGCCCTAAAATAGGGATGGACAATTGCTTATTGCCGATGGAGTTGTCGACAGCGGCCGTTTAACAGTGGTCTAAGCTTGCTTCTGACCATTCGACCGAGCTGGATCTGGGTTCGAATCCCGTGAAGCATGGATGTTGTGTTTTTCTTACGGAACTGGCTCTTTCCCTTCCCTAGAACATGAGGCCGTAAATTATGGACGGACGACTGCTTATAGCCCATCGAGTTGCTCACGATGGTCGTTATCCCCTTCCCCCACAAAGAAACAAATTTGCGTGAATCGCTTTCTTTTTTTCATTGAAGATTGCTATCTTCTTATACACTGAGTGGCCACTTTATTATGACCATGGCCACCTTTTTGACTTTAATACTAAGTCGATTCTTCGTGAAATGGACTCCACGAGATATTGATAGATGGTTTGTGGAATCAGAGACTATGCTTGATGAATAGTACTTTCTACGAATGTGAGATTGCAGGGTTGTGGATCCAGCTGTCTGATGGCTCGTTCAACTTCATCCCACAAATTCTGAATGGGGTTGAGATCTGGAGATTGTGGGGGCCACCTAAGCAAAGTAAACTCACCGGCATGTTCCTGAAACCAATCCTGTACAATACGAACACTATGGCAGGACGCATTCTCTTGTTGAAAGTAGCCATCGCCATTGGGATAAACCATCCACATGACAGGATGCACTTGGTCCGCAACGATGTTTAGATATGATGTGCCAGTCAGACGTCGATCAACACGAATTAAAAGGCACAAAGCATGCCAGGAAAACATTCCCCAAACCATAACGTTGCCTCCACCAGCTTGAAGGGTTGTAGCAATGCATTTAGGGTCCATACTTTCGTGCTATTTCCGCCAAATTCTCACTCGGCCATCGGCATGGTGCAACTGAAAACGTGATTCATCGGACCACATAATTTGTTTCCAATTATCGACTGTCCAATCCTTGTGCTCCTGTGCGAACTGGAGACGTTTTCTGTTATTAACTCCAGACAGCAAAGGTGTTCGAACAGATCTTCGGCTGCCATATCCCATCCGATGTAGTGTACAGCAAACAGTGCGTGCAGAGATCATTTGAGGGGACCCTTGATAAGGATGGTCTGTAATTTGCTGCACTTTTGCCCTTCTGTTGTCTGTTACTAGTCTGGACAACCTCCGTTCCGCCCGAGCAGTCACTAGTCGATGACGACCAGGCGTTGCACGTAGAGGCCCAGTTCTTTGGCTGACAGTCCAGTCTTTAAACACTTTAACAACAGCTGCTCTGGAACATTTCACGAATGTGGCGGTTTTGGTGATACTCGCTCCATGGCTCCGAACTCCTACAATCATCCCACGTTGAAAGTCCGTCAAATCGCATTTTTTACCCATCTCGTCGCCCAAAAATCACTACTACTACGGTCGCAATCACTAAGCTTTCCCTTTTTATACTAGCCTCGCCCTCTGGCGGCAACAGCGTGCAGCCATAGCTTATTTTCTTAAAACTTTCAGGTGGTCATAATAAAGTGGCCACTCAGTGTACAATGAGAATGTGAAAATATTTTCTGATAAAGCAATGTTCTGAGAAAAAACATTTTCTGAAAATGTCTTGAGCTCGAAATAAGGCATTCAGAACCTAGGGATTTGTACTTCAGAAAACTGCTGTTGCTCTAAGGGTACGGACTTTTTATATTATGTTGTGATTTCAAACTGAATTTTTTACAAATATGAAGATAGTTCTCTTTGAATTTAAGCCTATTATTTATGTATTAGGTCTTTTCCCCTTACGTCTTCCTAATATCATTTAAATATGCTGTTTCTCTAATGATACATTTTGCTCCTTGTAATCCGTCTTACAAGGACTAGAGTTAGCGAATGTTCTGAAGCGATGGGGAAGTATACATGCTGCTATATGGGAGACAAGTTTAACTATTGCGAATACGAAGGAATAAATTCCATGTAGAACAAAATGTAATTTTCGGATCGAATGAAATTTATCTCAGAGATTTTTACTTTCTTTTCATAACGAATTCTCAGAAGAGATGCAAAATCTGATTTAACAGGATGTTTTCCCTGCTTGGCATATTACATTACGAGTAGGAATTTCGCTTAAATTTCAGAAATACCTTCTCTTTGAAATCCCGCATATTTAAGAAGATCTGAGAGACTTCCTGCGTGCTCGTCACTAAAATATAACTATAACTGTCGCTGGAAATGATACCAAATTTCGGTTTTCCTATGTAATGCACTGTAGTTTCGAAATAGTTTAAATATTTGTAGCTCAGATCACTGACTTCATGAAAAATATGATGTTTTAGACTTAACCATGTTTTCCCAAGAGTATTTTTTTAAGATATCTTACAGTGACGACTAGTTTTTGCTATTGATATAAAATTGATAGTTAGAATAAACATACGCGTTAGTTAGAAAGCGATTTAACTGCTGTTTCTGGAGAATAATTTAAAAGTGTTTTTTTCTGCATTCTCTTTTCTGTGTAAAAGTTTCATGAATGTCCCTTGTTTTCAATCTGTTTACCGGCATCGTTCTGAATAACTTCCCGGAAAAATAATAACAAATTATTTTCTGTTGGATAAACAGTATAGATAACCTGTGCGGATAGATTTATTATACAGGGTGATTCATAAAGAAGTATACAGTTTCCAGATGCTGTAAAACCGTCACAGTTGAAGACACGGACCGCAACTGCAAACCGTTAGCTAGATGTACCCAAACAGTTTGTGTCCCGCTACTGAGGGAAGTAACGTAGGCGACAGCGCGCGTGTCACGTGACTAGTCGGTCAAAATGGCAGCGTCTGTAGTGGAGAAGGCGTTTTGTGTTCTTGAATTGAGCAAAACGGAATCTGTAACTGTTGTGCAACGGTATTTTCGATCACGGTTCGGAAGAGAACCTCCAACCAGAAAATCTATCTACGATTGGCATAAACAATTTGAAACTACGGGCTGTTTTGCAAACTTACAAAAGCCCTGGACGACCGCGTGTATCGGAAGAAGTCGTCGATAGTGCTTGCACTGCCATTCAACGAAGCCCGGGAAAATCAACGTTGAGGGCGAGTCGTTAAGTGCAGATTTCACAGCCCACTGTCGGGAAAATTTTGAGAAAGAAGCTGAAAATGATTCCATACAAAGTGCAGATGTTGCAAAATCTCAATGACCTTGACAAGACAAAGCGCTTTGAACTGACTTAATGGACACCCAGAAGTCCTGACTTAACACCTTGTGACTTTTTTCTGTAGGGGTACGTAAAAGACAAGGTATTAGCCCCTCCCCTTCCTTTTGATCTAGCGGAGCTGAAACAGCGTATCACAGCCACTATCACTGCACTTGATTCAGATATCTTACCTCGCGTTTGGGCGGAAATGGATTACCGGCTCGATGTGTGCCGTGTGACTAAGGGTGCACATATAGAACATCTGTGACTGTCTCTAAACAAACTTGAAACATTCCCCTACCATTCTGTTACAGGTAACATAAAATATCTGATATTGTTCTTGCTTTATAGTGCGTTGAAACTGTATACTTCTTTATGAATCACCCTGTATATACACCTACCTAACAACATCTTGTTCCACTCATTACCCTCAAAACTGCAGCCAGCAATATTGGTAAGCACTCAATGAGGTGCTGAAAACACGGGTGGTGGTATTACATACACCTACCTGATAACAAAGTATGCCAGCTTTTGCACTCAGAACAACAGTAAGGTGACTAGGTAAGGACTCAACGAGGTGGCATTATAGGAGCACATAACAAAAGTTCTAATCTAAAACGGAAGCAGATGATGCAATCCGGAAAATGATAGCGTCATGTCAAAGCCAAGCTCTCAGTAACGCAGTGGTGTCAGAATGACGCGCTATCATTTGCTGCGTGGACGTGGGAAGGTTTGGCAATGCAAGCGTGTAGCTCCTTAGGTCGAGTCACAGCGTTTAGATCAGCGCTCGTTCGTGAAAATAGGAACTGTGTGGACGTGGGAGGGTTTGGAAATGGAAGCGTGCAGCTCGTCAGGTCGAGTCACGCCGTTAGACCAGCGCTCGTTCGTGAAAATAGAAACTGTGTGGACGTGGGGCGGTTTGAAAATGGAAGCGTGCTGCTCTTCAGGTCGAGGCACGGCGTTAGACCAGCGCTCGCTCATGAAAATAGAAACTGTGTGGACGTGTGAGGCTTTGAAAATGGAAGCGTGCAGCTCCTCAGATCGAGTCACGGCGTTAGACCAGCGCTCGTTCATGAAAATAGAAACTGTGTGGACGTGGGAGGGTTTGAAAATGGAAGCGTGCAGCTCCTCAGGTCGAGTCACAACGTTTGACCAGCGCTCGTTCGTGAAAACAGAAACTGTGTGGACGTGGGAGGGTTTGGAAATGGAAGCGTGCAGCTCCTCAGGTCGAGTCACGGCGTTAGACCAGCGCTCGCTCGTGAAAATAAAAACTGTGTGGACGTGGGAGGGTCTGGAAGTGGTAACGTACAGCTCCTCAATTCGAGGCACAGCGTTAGACCAGCGCTCCTATGTGTGAAAATAGGAACTCTGCGGAGAAAAACTCCGACACAAATCTACACTGCCTTGCAAGAAGTTTGTGGGGGAGATCGAAGCACAATTTCTCGCTGGAAATCGCGGTTTCCAGAGGGTCGAAGCAGCAGCGAAAGTGATCACCGCTCAAGCCCACCTCAAACAGCAACAAACAAAATATCTGTCACCATTGTTGCAACACTTCTCCAAGAGAATCGCCATCTGAAAATCGAGGAGATTGCTCATCTGGCAAATTTGTCCACCATGTCTGTTCACCGAACTTTGACCGACCCACTACGGAAAATTAAAAATCGGGGCGCGCTGGGTGACCCATCAACTCAACCCGGAGCAGTGTTTCTTTTAGGCATACATCCAGGGTGGCGAAGCCCTCCCGGAAACTACCATCCCTCCCCCCTACGAGACATTTTAGGTTACAGAGCCAAATTTTAATAAATTCGGGCTATGATGGAAAAGGAAGTTTCGTTTATTTTTATGCTACAAATATTTCTCCAATTATATTTTTTTATATATTCGTTCAAATGGTACTAGCTATAGTTTATTTTATAAGAAAGTGTATTACGACGCATGGCATTCTTCAAAATAAAATAAGTAGACTAATCATATCTAATTGTCTGGCAATCGTGATTCACGATCAAGAGTGCGTTGAATGCATTTTATTAGATAAAAATTTCAAGCCCTGCCCCCAGTTGAAAAATATTTGTTATTCCTGAAATGTTTGAAGAAATAATTATTATATCAGGGATGTATATAGAATTTTTCTACGACGGAAGCGGAAGGGAGGGGAGGGGGCGGAAAAAGGAAGTTTTTGAAATCCACCATCTGGAACAAAATCAAAGTTAATGAAAAATTGATGAAAAATTAAAGTATTTTTTTCTGATGTAAGTTGATGCATTTTTATTAAATTAAGGCATTTTTTTCTAATGTAAATCGCATTTTAACCAAAAACAAAAAATGAGGCATTTTCCGGGAGGTGGGGGGGGGGGCACCTCTTAATGCGTCCCTGAGCTAGATATATAGTAATTACTTCTATATATGTAAATCATCATCATCATCATTGTCAACCATTATCAATCCACTGCTGGACGAAGGTCTCTCCAAGTTTCCTCCACAACGGTCTGTCTTGTGTCAGTCTCCTCCATGTCACTCCCGCATACTTTCGAATTTCATCCACCCATCTCCCATGTGGTCTTCTTCTGGGTCTTTTCCTGTCCCTTGGAATCCAATCTAAAATTTCGGCCGTCCATCGATGGTCTGTCCTTCTGGCAGTATGTCCAGCCCATTGCCATTTCAGGGATTTAACTCGGATCATGATGTCTTCCACTCTTGTCATTTTTCGGATCCACGTGTTCCTCTTCTTATCTCTCCTGGTTACACCAAGCATGCACCTCTCCATGCTACTTTGAGTTGTCTGCAGTCCTTTGTATGTCTCTTTTAGTTAAGGTCAACGTCTCTGCACCATACGTAAGCACTGGAAGGATGCATTGATCAAACACTTTTCTTTTAAGACATAATGGCCTATTGCTCTTGAAAATTATGTTGTTTCTTGCAAAAGCTCTCCAGGCAAGTTTTGTACGCCGATTAATTTCTTTTTCAATGTGGCCCTCACTTAATATCTGCTGTCCAAGATAAACGTACGTGTCTGTTATCTCCAGCTTTTCTCCATCAATCGATAAATCTTCATTTCTTGTAAAAGCATTGAACATCACTTTTGTCTTCTGAAAGTTCATTTTTAATCCCACTTCTTTACTCTTGTCAGCAAGTTCGTGGATCATAATCTGCAGCTCTGATGGGGTAGATGCAAAAATGACTACGTCATCAGCAAAACGAAGGTATGTTAGATAATCTCCATTAATCTGTATCCCTTTGTTTTCCCAGTTCAGTGATTGAAAGACATTTTCCAATGGGGCATTAAAGAGCTTCGGAGATATGGTGTCACCTTGTCTCACTCCCTTTCTAATTTTTATGTGTGTTGTATTTTCAAACAGCCGAATCTTTGTACTTGCATTTTCATAGATGTTATTAATAATATTAATGTACGCATCTTTAACACCGCAGAATTTCAGAGCCATTGTAACTGCTGATGGTTTCACCGAATCAAGGGCTCTTTCATAATCGATAAAAGCCATGCACAATGGAAGTTCATATTCCCTCGCTCTTTCAATTTGTTCTCTCAGTACGTGGATATGATCTATTTTGCTGTAGCCACTCCTGAATCCAGCTTGTTCTCTCGGTTGAGCCATGTCCAGTGTTACCAGTTTTCCATTTGCTATATATAGCTAATGGAAAACTTACCCCCTCTAAAGTTCGATTTGCACCCCCCCCGCCTAAAAAGTCCTGAAAGAAACACTGCCCCCGAGCAGAAGGCAGGCAGAGTGAGTATCGCACTGGATCACCTCCATAGATTCGAAAGGGAGGGCGAATCATTCCTGAACAGAATTGTCGCAATTGATGAAACTTGGACCCGTGATTTTGAGCCGTTACTGAAATCACAACCAGCGGAATGGAGGCATCCATGTTCCCCACGCCCTTCAAAGTGTCGTCGGCAACAATTCACAGCGAAGCAAATGATGAATTTTGCGTACGGTGCCCAGGGTGTTGTTCTCTCTGATGGAGTGCCGGTAAGTCAAAATGTTAAAGCACGATATTATCGCAACTTTCTGAGGATAAAGTTAAGACTGAAAATTCGTCAAAATCGCCCCCCCCCCCCAACTTGTTGGAAGTGGGAGCGATCTTGCTGCATGACGACACATCGAGTCACGGTTTAACTTCGGTTAGGAAACCTTTGTAAAAACATGGCTGGTAAACTTTATCCCATCCACCTTAACCCGATTTTTTAAATTTGGGAAAAGATCAAAGTCTCGGGGACCATACAGTCATGTTCTCAGTCCACCAGACTTTGATCTTTTCCCAAAGTTAACAAGAAAGATGACACCCAATTTTCGGGTGTAGAAAGCGCGTCTTTTAAATCCGTTCTGACGCAAATTAAATTCATCAAAACTATTCAAAGTCAATGGAGCCCGTATGGAAAACAATAGTATCTGACGGAAAAAAAGAAGTTTTCCAATCGGGTGTTTAATCCCTCAGATATTGCTGTAAACGTAATCGTGAGCTTACGCCCTCTGGTTGCAGACTTGTGCGTTAAGAAAAACATGAATTCATATAAGAGAAACATTTTGCACCGGAAACGCTCTCCAACACCGAAATAATTTTTCAAATCGGACTCTTTAGAAACAATCGACAAAAATAAGATGTGACTTTACGTCCCCTGGTGGGAAAACCATGCATTATTTTAGGAAGAAAGTATTCTCAAAGGGTTTTCCATATGAGCGGTATGTGTCCAAAAAAAAAAATTAATCGAGTTTTCAACAGCCCAGAGTTTGCTACAAATACAGAGAAACAGAAATTAACACTTATGCCGCCTCGTGGCCAAACCATTCTTTACCAAACATATGTAAAAAATATTTTCCATCAGGATTTGTATGCGATACAGGAAGAATTTTTCAAATCGGAGATTTAGAAACAGAAATAACGATGAAAACGCAATTTACCTTTGTGCCCCCTAGCGGAAAATCTATGATTAACTTGAAAAATTTGAATTTATAGGGAAAACATTTCGCATCGGAAACACTATCCCACAAAGAAGGAATTTTTCAAATCGGACTCCTAGAAGTAGAGATATTGACAAAAATGCGATATATATCTACGCCCCTGGCGCAGAAACCTTGCATTATTTCAAGAAGAAAATGTTCCTTAAAGGTTTATCGACATGAGTAATATCGGTCAACAAACGACTTTTTTTGCAATCGAGATTTTAGAAGCTCATATTTTGCTGCAAATACATCAGAAGCGTAAATTAAGGCTTACGCCACCCGGTGGCCAAACTATTTTTTACAAAAAAATGTAAATTATGTGCAAAGAATTTCCCATCAGGAGATGTATCCGGTGCAGAAAGAAGTTTTCAAATCGGAGATTTAAAAGCAGAGATATAGGGTGGAAAGCAATTTACCTTTACGCCCCCTAACGGAAAGTCTATGAATTACTTGAAAATTTTGTAATTATATGAAAAACATGTCACACTTAAAACACTATCCGACAAAGAGGGAATTTTCCAAATCGTACTCCTAGAAGTAGAGATATTGACAAAAATAAGATATACAACTACGCCCCCTGGCCTAGAAACCATGCAATATTTTAAGAAGAAAATGTTTCTGAAAGGTTTGTCGACATGAGTAGTACCGGTCTACAAAAGACTTTTTTTCAAACGGGAATTTAGAAGCTCACATTTTGCTGCAAATACCTCAGAAGCGGAAATAAAGATTTACGCCCCCTTGTGGCCAAACCATTCTTTTTTATAAAAATTATAAATTATGTGCAAACGATTTCCCATCAGGAGCTGTATCCGGTGCAGAACGAATTTTACAAATCGGAATTTTAAAAGCAGAAATAACCCAGAAAACGCTATTTACTTTTATGCCCCCTAGCGGAAAGTCGATGATTTACTTGAAAATTTTGAAAGTATGTGAAAAACAACTCACACTGAAAACACTATCTAACAAAGAAGTAATTTTTTAAAATCGGCCTCATAAAGTAGAGATATTGACGAAAATAAGATATACTTCTACGCCCCCTGGCGGAGAAACTGTTTTATATTTTAAGAAGAAAATATTCCAAAAAGGTTTATCGATGTAGATGGCATCATTTCACGAAATAATTTTTTCAATCGATATTTTTGAAGCTCAGATTTTATGGCAAATACATCAGAAGCAAAAATTAACACTTACGCGCCCTAGTAGCCAAAGTATTGTTTACCAACAATTTAAAATTATATGCAACATACTTGCCATCAGGAGGTAAACCCGCTGAAGAAAAAGGTTTTAAATCGGCGTTCTACAAGCAGAGTTATCGGGGAAAATGTAATTTACTTTTACGCCCCCTAGTGGAAAATCTATGCGTAATTTAAAAAAGTAAATATATCTAAAATACTCTTCGACAAAAATGGAATCAAAAGATAAAATAATTTTTTCAATCGGATGTATAGAAAGCAAATATGTGGAATAAAATGCATTTTTGAATTCGACACCATCTGCATTTACGCCCTCTAGCGGCGAAATTGAACATCGTAAAAAAACGAAATAAGGGATCACCATTCGCATGTTTTAAGCTTCCCAATGCAAAAAACAAATTTCAAATCGGACTAATAGTTGCAGAGATATCGTGGGTACAGACGGACGGACGGACGGACAAACCGGTAACATAAGCACGATCTTTATTTTACAAGAGACGTGCTAAAAATTATGGTGCAAGTGCGGATAATTTTGGAATTACACTCGTTTATTTTTGCCCGTTACTACTGCAGTGTAAAATTGGATATTTTGACGAAGGGTATAGCAATTTAAAAGTAGTTTTCTTAAAATAGCATAATTATTCTAATAATCCGAATTTTATTTTCACTACATAAAAAACTTCACCTACGGTGAAACAGTATTTATACAAGTAAACGTCGAGGAAAAGTTACTTATGATTAGTCTTTACTCAGCCACTAATATTTTGGCATTTCCACAAGCTACAAGTGTATAATCAAACGAACGTTAGCTAATAATAATAATAATAATAATACTTGGTTACACTAACAACACCAACACTAAAGTAGAACACGCAGCCTTCAAATAACTCAAACTTCAATTTAACAAACGTCTCTTCCGCAATTACTGTGATGTCTTCTACCATCTAAACACTTTTGCTGCTGCTGACACATTATACTCTACCCTGAAGAACAATTGAATTAGAGACAGCTGGCGTTATGCAAATGTGGCGCTGTGGGCGGCCCTGTAAACGGATACGAGATGACGTATGCAGCGATCCAATAATATAAGGAGAGATGCAACGGGAATCAGTAAGAGTCGGACGCAGTATGGGCAAGACGAAGGATCTAAGCACATTTGATCGGGGGCAAATCGTCGGGGTCCGACGAATGGGTCACTCCATCTCGGAAGTCGTGCAGGCACTGGGATTTTCACGAGCTACTGTGTCATAGGTAAACTGTGTTTACATCGAGTCCTGTAAAAGCATCCCTGCAAGGGCAAACTGCCGTGGACAACAGCGTGTGGATGAGCGGGGTCATCGTCGGCTAGCTCGCATTGTAACAGCGGATAGACGAGCCCCAGTGCAAGAAATTACTCGGCAATTTTACGCTGGTGCACAAAAACGTGTAAGCAGCCACACCATCCAGAACCATCTCCTCGCTATGGGGTACAGAAGCCATCGTCCCACGAGGGTACCGCTGCTGACCGCACATCACAGGGTGCAAAGATTAGCATGGACGCGGGTACATCGCCAATGGACCCTAGACATGTGGAAAAATGTTCCTCTTCAAGCTGGTGGGAGTGGCATTCTCGTCTGAGGACTACTTACGTGGACTGAAATGGGACCCCTGGTACGTGTGACATCGTCCCTCAACGTGGTCAACGTTACCTGGATATCCTGGACGACCATTTGCTCTCGTTTGTGCGTCTTCAACATCCCATTGGGGATCTCATTTTGCAACAACACAATGCAGCGTTCCATCGCTCCCGAATCGTATCCGAATGGTTTAATGAACACTCAACCGACGTGACCTCGCTTCCTTGGCTATCTAGGTCACCTGACCTCAATCCCATCGAGCACATCTGGGATGCCATCGAGAGAGATGTTCAAGGCTCTGACCCCCTTCATCAAATCTTCGTGAACTGTGAGAGCTTGTTCAGGGTTCGTGGATCCGTATGGCTTCCCAACGCTTCCGGTGTCTTGTCGAGTCCATGCCGAGACGAATCGTCGCCGTCATCAGGGCGAAAGGTGGTGCTACACGTTACTAGACAGGTATCTCTAATTCAATTGCTCTTCAGTGTATATTGACAAGAAGTCACCTGACACCTAGATGATAAACACCACATAGCATTTATTAATATTATATTAGTACGGTGTCGGCCCACCTTTGGACTTAATGCATGCACCGACCCTTCGAGATATGGTTTCGACAAGGTTTTAGAACACAGCGATAAGTATGAGCTTCCATTCAGTACATAACGCTGCCGCTAACTGTTGCTTAGACTAGCGTCTCGAGGTAGAGACATCCACATGTATCGAGTTATCTCATTGGCAGCAATACAACTGGGACCAACCAATTGGCGAACGGCATCGTAACGGCTTTAACAGTTTGGCGGTAATAATGGTGGATAATAGCTGCAAACCATAAAAGCACATCAAATAAATCCAATTTCACCTTAAAATATCAATTGTACAGGACTATCGACAACCGCCAACGAAGAAACTAATGTTAACTAAGATGTAAACAACCTGTGTCACGACTTTGACGACGTATATCTGGCTCAAATTGTATTTCTACCCGAATGAAACAGTACAAATCGAACAACTTAACCTGCTCGCAGTATCCATCCAAATATAATTATTAACTAGATAGAAGTTTTAAAGAAAACTACTTACTTATTCTCTCAAACTTACCTCTTTGCCGCGTAGCAGTAGCCATTATCCACCATTATTACCGCCAAACTGTTAAAGCCGTTACGATGCCGTTCGCCAATTGGTTGGTCCCAGTTGTATTGCTGCCAATGAGATAACTCGATACATGTGGATGTCTCTACCTCGAGACGCTAGTGTTGCTTAGTAGATGGCCGTGGTTCCAAACTTCTTATGCGGCTCTATAATTCATTTCATAGGTGCTCTATGGGATTAAGAGCAGGGCTCTGTGCTGGCCAGTGCACACACGATACGGAATTATCGTCAAACCACGCCGTAACAGTCCCTACTTTATGATTCGGTGCATTATCCTGCTGGTACCAACAAGGTTAGGTTCCATAGTAATGCCACAGAGTTGGTAGGGCATAATTGTCCTGAATATTGAAGTAGACGTGCTGGTTAACAGGTTTGTCCACGATAACCAGTGGGCCGGGACCATACCACGAAAAACACCCCCACACGAGTACACTGCCAGCTCCAAATTTGACCGTAGGAACAGTACAATGTGGTAAATAGCGTTCTTCCAGCGGCCGCCATACCAGCACACGACCATCGAACTCAAGAATCGTGTATCTGGATTCATCAGTCAATAAGACCCATTTCTATTGATCTATTGTCCACGATAAATGTTCTTTACACCATGTTAAACGACGAGTAGTATTCCGAGTGGAGGTGAAAGGCTTATGAGCAGCCGCACGACCACTGTAACCCATGGGATTAAGTTCTCTACGAATGGAACGCGTACATATCGAGGTTCCAGCCTTTTTTATTATAACCACCCCCATATAACTGTACACGGAGGTCTTATGCAGTATTCCGTTGATTAGCTGTAACGACTCTCATGAGGCTTCGACGTCCTGTGTCACTTATTTCCTTTGGTCTGCTTGTAGGTGTTTCTGCTTGAGGCACGCCATGTGTCTTCCACTTATCCAGTACATCCAAAACAGTTGACTTGGGTATGTTTAACCGCCTCTCGATTTCTCTTATGGACAACGCACTAATATAACACCCAACGACCTTTCCTTTCTTAAAGTCAGTCAGTTCTCCCCCGCCGAGACATTTTCACTCAACCTCACAGTGCGATACGATCGAGGTCAGTTGCAGGTTTTTTTATACCGTTTTCAGCTGTACCGCGCATTTTAACAACGCAGCGGATCCATTCATTTGCTTTTGAAGGAATGTCCAGTGACTTTTCTCAATATAGTGTATATAGATCTGCTCTCATTTGACACATCCACACGTGGTACGTTCTGATCTAAAAGTGTTGCCAACGATACCCTTGCGAGAGGGAAGATATCATGTTAAGCTTGAAAACCGCGAAGGAGAATGAACGCCAATTTACATAGAGAAATAAAATAAAAAGGAAAATTCAATTAGTACATACGTCATGAAGTATAGTTAGTGTATAGTTAGCGAGAAATGCATTCCATTTATAATATCACCCGTAATCACGGATATCCAGATGAAACCATACATAGGATAGTAGCCAAGATTAAAAGGAACAGGACTACAACATTAACATATGTATATGAAGAAAAAGATGGGAAATACATTGGTTCTCTTCCATTTGCACCGAAATTGTGCTATTCCATGAAAACGAAATGTCATAAATACGATTTTGATATTGGAATAAACACAACATTAAGTCCTTACTTCTGAAAGACAGGGATCCTGTGCCATTTGATGTGAAACCTGGTATATATGTTATCCCTCTTAACAGTATAGAAGAAAATGAACAATAAAAAGTGTACATAGGCTCCACTTTTCGTTCAATATCAGCTAGATTAAAAGAACATAAATATGATGTTAAAAATAGAGATACAACCACAGCTTTAGCACGATTTGTAAACCAAGGTAATTATCATCCTGACTGGAACGAGATTAAAATTCTCAACACACCAAAATCTAGATAAACTTGAAGATTTGTCGAGTTTGTATAATATGAAATATGGGGATACAGCATGTAATGATAATTTACCAGAATTTATACCTATACCGTGGAAAACATACTTGGGTTTGTAGGGTTAGGCAATAATAAATCAATAAATTATACCTATTAATTTTATGTTTGACCAGCAACAAATGTTGTCCCATACCCTCATTGGTTAAGCCCATTTTATACTAGTTACGTCATTACGACTGCAGTCTTATATAAATAACATACTGTTTGTCACGTACGTTTGGTGAATTTTAACAACATCTGAAGATGTTAAAATTCACCAAACGTTTCAGATATGTATCAGTAATGTTACAATCTCTCATTTTCGTTACACTTTCAAAGATATCTTACAATTACGTTTCAGATATGTATCAGTAATGTTACAATCTCTCATTTTCGTTACACTTTCAGAGATATCTTGCAATTACGTTTCAGATATGTATCAGTAATGTTGCAATCTCTGATTTTCGTTACACTTTCAGAGATATCTTACAATTACGTTTCAGATATGTATCAATCAGGTTACAATATCATTTTCGTTACACTTTCAGAGATATCTTACAATTACGTTTTAGATATGCATCAGTAATGTTGCAATCTCTCATTTTCGTTACACTTTCAGAGATATCTTACAATTACATTTCAGATATGTATCAATCAGGTTACAATCTCATTTTCGTTACACTTTCAGAGATATCTTACCATTACGTTTCAGCAACATCTATTTTGGAACATAACTTTTTGTACATTACGGTTGCGTTAAGAATAGCATTTACCGATAGTACTGATTTACAGTTTCCGTTGTACATAATTGCTAACTTGATGTTACATTCCGGCGATATTTAAGAATTTAGGTTTGGCAATGGAATGGATGCGCATGCGCATTTATGCCATTTCACCGAAGAACTCTCGTAATCATTCCATGTGCTACTTGGATATTCTTTGGTGATACTGTCGTACTCGTGTTAGCTAGTAAGTGCCCGTCCTTAAATTTTGCACGCCAGTGTAAAATTTATTTTGGAACATAACTTTTTGTACATTACGGTTGCGTTAAGAATAGCATTTACCGATAGTACTGATTTACAGTTTCCGTTGTACATAATTGCTAACTTGATGTTACATTCCGGCGATATTTAAGAATTTAGGTTTGGCAATGGAATGGATGCGCATGCGCATTTATGCCATTTCACCGATAAACTCTCGTAATCATTCCATGTGCTACTTGGATATTCTTTGGTGATACTGTCGTACTCGTGTTAGCTAGTTAGTGCCCGTCCTTAAATTTTGCACGCCAGTGTATAATATCTTAGTACGTTTGTTGGTTTTGAATCAGAAAAAAGTCTCAATAAAAGTACTTGTTATTTTGTAAAGGTAGAAAACAATAATGTCGATATATTGAGAAGTTTAACGACTACGCAAGTTTTGAAGAAAAAATACAGTAAGATATGCATTAAAAGGTACATTTCGTTTATTAATCATGAAGAAATTTAAGTCATCCTACAGAAAAATAAAATGATCCGTGGAAGAAATAATCCATTTCTATTAAATAACGTATTAACAAAGCATTGGCCTTTTCGTTAGCTCCTACAGAATGCTGAAAGCGTAGGACATCCCGCGGTCGAGTAGGAAAATGCATCTGCCTTGTATACCCGCTGGACGGGTGTTCAAAATTGGCCTGATCTTCAAGGATTTGTATTTCCTTGGAAAGAAAATTTCCCAAGCGGCGAGATGTCACACCATAATATTTCCTCATATGGGGAAAAATAACATGGCGTACAAAAAGTATTGGTGAGACCATGTAGGGAGGAAAAAAGAAATTGGCGGACAAAGCATGTTCGGTAGGACCACGTGGAACACAAAATGTTATATTTGAACGCTGACCAAAAGATGGTAGGGAAGGTCACGTGGGGAAAAAGTGGCCGTAACTGACGTCATGATCGACTAGGTCTGTCCTTTTTTTTTTTTTTTTGTTCGACCACCGTGAGCAACTCAATGGGCTATAAGCAGTCGCCCGTCCCTAATTTAGGGTCACTGGTTCCAGGGAAGGGAGAGAGCCAGTGCCGTAAGACAAACACAACATCCATGCCTGACCGGGATTCGAACCCGGACCCCTTACGGACGAATGATCAGAGGCCAGCGCCTTAGACCACTGCGCCACTGGGGCGGCAGGTCTGTCCTTGAGGCGGCGCGTGGACGACTTCCTTTTTACAGAAACCCCTATTATCACGTGACAGTAATATGATGACGTCACAAATATCTTTCAAATACGTAACACTAATGCAACGAAGTTGCAAATATCTTTAAAATACGTAACAATAATATTAAGTTAGTATATTGAAGTTACAAAGACCTTTCACTGTAACGTATCGGTTATGTTTCAAAGTTATGTAACGTTTGAGGACATTTTGACGTAACCGTAAGGTTTCTGAAACATGACTGTTACATTGCGCAACGTATCCGAAGAGTCTCAATGTTTCAATGTACCTGTAACATATACGAAATATTCTGTACCGTGTGGGAAGTATCACTGTTGGTAATTATCTCCAAGGTTTCACGAATGGCTGTACATTTAGGGGTAGAGTAGGTAGCTAATTTCTTTATACCATTCTATACAAGATTAGCAGATTTGAATTTGACTTCTTAGGAGAGGACCGTGGTTAGTTTACAGTATTTTGTGTCCCTTCTATGCTAGTTGACTCTGATTCTATACAAACGTTTGGCCATTCTAATATAGTATCGTTTGGAGCCGTCCGTATATGTAGAAGAATCGCATAAACACTTGCCCTGCTGGAAATATGGGGTTTTAAAGTATTTCTCTTTAGCATAGTATACACGGATGGGTCATTACATTATGACCACGTACCAAATTTCAGGTGACCAGCTGTCAGGGATTGTGCTATTGGGATAATGGGAGCTAAAGTGTTACAAGGATACATCGCCAACAGCATAACACCGCCGCTGCCTTCTTGTTTCCACCCAACAGTGCATTCAAGTGTCATAGCATCCGTTGGTAATCGACATATCTGCGCTCCACCGTCTACATGATCCAACAGGAATCTTGATTTGTCCACTTTCCCCCATTCATCCATGGTCCAATCTCGATGATCTTGGGCCCATTTCATGCGTTGTTAGCGATGACGTGCAGACAGCATGGGGACGCAGCTTGCCCATGCGCAGAAAGCTGCGATGAACTGCGCTCTGTCACACACTGCCCTGTTCACCACTTGTATCTGCGGGAGATTTATAGCACTGTACCCCTTCGGTTGCAGTGAACAATGCGCGAAAGTCTCCACTTCCCTCTGGCATGAATGATGCTGCGGACGACAGACGGCTGGACGACGGTTCGTCCATTTGTGCAACACTTTTGATACCTACTCACTACAGCGGCACGTGAACAACCCACAAGACACGCCGTTTCCGAGATCGTAGTTTCGAGGCGCCGAGCCATCAGAATTTGTCCTTTATCAAACTCCAATAGACCAGCAGCTTCTCGTTTTCTGATTCCGAGCACTCTAGTAATCGAAAGCCAGTCCTAGGGCTGTATATACACAGTGTGGCAAAGAATTTTTAAGACTGGGTCTGTAAAATGAAATAGAAACAAGAAATTATAATTTGTTTTGGTTTGTTATTCAACATAAGTGCCTCCGGCTTCAATACACTTGGTACCACTTTGGTACAGCGATTTAATAAAGATTCGAATGCCTGTTCCAGTTCACTTTGCGGAATTGCCTCCAAAGCACGCGTCGAAGCTGTTTGTATGGTTGAAATATCATCAAAGTAACACCCTTTTAACGTCATTTCCAATTTTGGGAATAAAGAAAATTCGTAGGGTGCTAAATCAGGCGAATACGGTGAATGATTCAACACACAGACGTTATTTTTCACCAAAAATCTACGAACAAGAAGTGAAGTGTGACTGGGTGCATTATCGTGCAACAAACACCAACTGTTTTCATCCCGATATTCTGGACGAATGCGACGAATTTTGCGCATCAAACGCCTCAAAATATTTAAATACAACTCACCAGTAATTGTTTGTCCACTTGGAACAAATTCTTTGTGAATAATACATTTACTATCGAAGAATGTATTGAGCATTGTTTTGATTTTCGATGGAACTTTTCTTGCTTTTTTGGCTTGTGGCAAGTTTTTTGACTTCCATTCCGCACTTTGTCACTTTGTTTTAGGATCATATTGAAAACACCGTGTTTTCATCCCCTGTAACAATCGATTTTAAGAAGTTTGGATCATTTTCAGCCGTTGAAATGATGTCTCTGCAATGTGCACTTCTCCTTGATTTTTGTTCATTCGTTAACGTGTGTGGAACAAATTTAGCTCAGACTTTTGTTTTGCCCAAATCTTCATGCAGAATGGTTCGAATCGTTTCTTTGTTGATGTTTAAAGAGTCTTCCATCATTCTTAGTGACGCACATCGAATGTTTGCCACGAAACCACGCACTTTTTCAATAATCTCAGGTGTCCTAGATGAACTTGGTCTTCCGGTACGCTTATCATCTTCTAGCGTATCTCTTCCGTCCAAAAAACGTTTGTGCCACGGGAAAACCTTTGATCTACTTAAACAAAACTCACCGTAAACTTGTTTCATCATTTGGTACGTTTCCGAGGAACTTTTACCAAGTTTTGCGTTAAATTTAATAACAGCCCTTTGTTCCATCTTAATAATTCACCATGAAAAAAATTTTACTTCTCTAATGAACGGCCGTTTCGTTTGAGTTACTTTAACAACTGCGCAGTACTTTTGGCAGAAAGCAGGCAGATGGTCACGGTTTATAACGCATTCGCGATTACACTGGTGGCGCCACCGTAGGATAAAATCTAGCGCCAGTCATAAAAGTTCTTTGACGCACTGTGTATACTGCTCTGTGAACTTCACCTGCGCCAACGTTCGGTCTCCAGGCGCCCTCATTTCTCTATGCTGGGGGTGGACATAAAGTGAAACAGATGCATTCCAAATATGAAACACAGAAACTTACGAAAATGAGCATGAACAGTGCATCAATAAAAAATATATATATATATACTGTTTGAGGCAGGTTTTCAACAAATAAAATAGGCAAGCACCAGAAGGTGCCAACAAAATGGAACAAACGTTCAGATAAAGGAAATTATCATGAATGGATTACGAGATTACACCATACAATACATATTTTGAAGACGACAATCCATTTTTTGGTGTAAATATGACTAGGATGGTAAGTATAAAGATGAAGGGGACCTTATGCCAACACCGTAGTTCACCTTCTTGAGGGCGTTTAGAGTTTGAAAGACACATGTGGCATGTAGGGAGTTGGTCCCAGATAGAGGAACTGCGGCATAGGAAAATTCAACTTGTCAAAGCGTTCTATTATTTAGGTTGTAGTTTATGCCTACCTTCCTTGAAGAATCATCTCTTTGATGTGCGAGAGCTTATAAAACTGATTTTTATACTACGCCAACAAATTCGGATTACTACACTGTTGTGCAAAAATTAAGGACGAAGAGGAGAAATTAGCATAACAGCGGAACGAGCAAGCAGAACGGAACGAAAGGCCACTCAGGAGATAGACTAGGGTCCGGTACGGTAGGGCATGCGCATATATATGCAGCATGACGCAGGAGGAGGAGTGTCGAAAGAGTATAAAACACACGGGCTGTGTACGCTCAGTAATTCGGTGAACGCTATTACATCGGTTTGAACGACGCCGAGTTGCTGCTACCGTGTGATATGTCCAACAGGCAATCCAGTAGACGACATCTGGATGACTTTACCAGAGGTAGCGTCGTTGGGAAGTTGGAAGCAGGCCGAAGTGTGACTAGTGTGACCGAGGAGTTCGGGATCGTTCACAGCATCGTTTCACGAGCTTGGAGAGCATTTCAAACGTCAGGAACAGCTGTCCGAGAGTTTAGCAGTGGTCGTCTACGAGCAACCAAGGCGGCGAACGACCGGTATATTGTCCTACAGGCGAGAAGAGAGAGACGACAGACAGCGGGAGAAATCGCAAGGAAAATGCAACAGACAACTGTACGTTCGTTATCGCGTTTTACCGTTACCAGGAGGCTGTACAGAGGTGGTCTATTTGCACGACCACCAGTACGGTGTGTGCCATTAACGCCTGCTCTTAGGAGACGGCGGTTTGTGTAGTGCCAGGAACACAAGAACTGGGCACATCAGCAATGGGGTCGAGTTCTCTTTACGGATGAAAGCCGATTTAGTGTGACGAGCGATTCTGGACGTTTACATATCTGGAGAGAGCAGGGAACACGCAATCACACCTCCAACATCATCGAAAGTGACCGGTTTGGATGAGGCGGAGTTCTCGTTTGGGGAGGTATCATGCTTGGTAGCCGTACTGACCTCCACATCTTCCAAGGAGAATCAGTCACTGGTGTTCGCTATTGTACCGAGGTTCTTCTGCCTCACATGCGTCCGTTTAGAAATGCTGTGGGTCCTGAGTTCCTCTTCATGGACGCCAACGCTACACCTCATCGTACAATGGCAGAGCTGTTGGAGAATGAAGATATTCAACGCATGGATTGGCCCACAAGGTCACCGTACCTAAATCCAATCGAACACGTGTGGAACCTTCTCGGGAGACGCGTAACAGCACGTCACCAACCGCCAGCAACGATTCCGCTACTGCGATTGGCGTTACAAGAGGAATAGGCCGCGATGCAACAGCTCCTTGACAACTTCGTCCTCAGCATGGACAGACGTTATAAATCCTGCAACGCTGTCAGCGGTGGTCATATCTCCTACTAAAGACTGGATTTTTCTTGGCAGCCGCCTGTCACATGGACGTTTCTGTCTTCTGTCCAGTTGTGCTCGAAGCTACCTTTTCAATAAAGTCACTTTGTACTCTTTGTATTCCTTGTTTGGACGGTTTTGCTCACTTGTCCCATATTCTTACATCTTGGGGATCTTATGGTATGATTTGGATCGATGTGGAGCACTTCTGCATGACGTTACATTTGAAAAACCGTCTCGCCCTTAGTTTTTGCACGCCAGTGTAGTAAAGCAAGTATCAAGTTTTTCCCCCAGAAAGGGCCACTAAAATAAGAAAAGGCCTATCAATCTCCAAGTAACAAAACGCCCATTGGAATGATATGTGACGAAGCATTAGCCTTTTTGTGGATAAAAAGCTCACAAGCGACGAGTACATCTGTATGCGTCAGATATAGGCTTAACTCACAATGCTAATATTTTCCCAAATTATTATATGCTTCTTGAGGCAAAAAGCGATGCTATCCAGATAAAATGGATATCACTGACTATATAACGTACCAGGAGATGTGACGTACCTGCCAGAAAAACGCACACGAGATAGAGGCAGATAGGAATCAAAATAAAACGTCCGCGTAGCTCAATTGGTAGAGTGACTTATTCCGGAATGAGGGGATCCGTGTTGGAATCCTGGCGTGGACAGAAATGACGGAGAAATTTACTTCGTTATAAAGACGCCCGAACTATCCGGATGACCCGACCGTTCAAAATCTCGCATTGGTGTGATGTTCTTTCCACACCGCGAGATAGGAAAAATCAGAGAATCCCTTCTACAGCGCTTCGAAAAAAAAAAAAAAGGTTCGAAAAAAATAAAATAAGGGGGAGATGATGTAACGTAGCAGGAGATGTGACGTACCGGCCAGAAGGACGCACACGACATAAAGGCAGATAGGAATCACAAAAAAACGTCCGCGTAGCTCAATTGGTAGAGTGACTTATTCCGGAATGAGGGGACCCGGGTTCGAATCCTGGCGTGGACAGAAATGACGGAGAAATTTACTTCGTTATAATGGCGCCCGAACTATCCGGATGACCCGACCGTTCAAAATCTCGCAATGGTGTGATGTTATTTCCACACCGCGAGATAGGAAAAATAAGAGAATCCCTTCTCCAGCACTTCGAAAAAAAAAAAAATAAAAAAAATAAGGGGGAGATGATGTAACGTACCAGGAGATGTGACGTACCTGCCAGAAGGACGCACACGACATAAAGGCAGATAGGAATCAGAATAAAACGTCCGCGTAGTTCAATTGGTAGAGCAACTTATTCCGGAATGAGGGGACCCGGGTTCGAATCCTGGCGTGGACAGAAATGACGGAGAAATTTACTTCGTTATAATGGCGCCCGAACTATCCGGATGACCCGACCGTTCAAAATCTCGCAATGGTGTGATGTTATTTCCACACCGCGAGATAGGAAAAATAAGAGAATCCCTTCTCCAGCACTTCGAAAAAAAAAATAAAAAAAATAAGGGGGAGATGATGTAACGTACCAGGAGATGTGACGTACCTGCCAGAAGGACGCACACGACATAAAGGCAGATAGGAATCAGAATAAAACGTCCGCGTAGTTCAATTGGTAGAGCAACTTATTCCGGAATGAGGGGACCCGGGTTCGAATCCTGGCGTGGACAGAAATGACGGAGAAATTTACTTCGTTATAATGGCGCCCGAACTATCCGGATGACCCGACCGTTCAAAATCTCGCAATGGTGTGATGTTATTTCCACACCGCGAGATAGGAAAAATAAGAGAATCCCTTCTCCAGCACTTCGAAAAAAAAAATAAATAAAAAAAATAAGGGGGAGATGATGTAACGTACCAGGAGATGTGACGTACCTGCCAAAAGGACGCACACGACATAAAGGCAGATAGGAATCACAATAAAACGTCCGCGTAGTTCAATTGGTAGAGCAACTTATTCCGGAATGAGGGAACCCGGGTTCGAATCCTGGCGTGGACAGAAATGACGGAGAAATTTACTTCGTTATAATGGCGCCCGAACTATCCGGATGACCCGACCGTTCAAAATCTCGCATTGGTGTGATGCTCTTTCCACACCGCGAGATAGGAAAAATAAGAGAATCCCTTCTACAGCGCTTCGAAAAAAAAAAAAAAAAGGTTCGAAAAAAAAATAAAATAAGGGGGAGATGATGTTACGTAGCAGGAGATGTGACGTACCGGCCAGAAGGACGCACACGACATAAAGGCAGATAGGAATCAGAAAAAAACGTCCGCGTAGCTCAATTGGTAGAGTGACTTATTCCGGAATGAGGGGATCCGGGTTCGAATCCTGGCGTGGACAGAAATGACGGAGAAATTTACTTCGTTATAATGGCGCCCGAACTATCCGGATGACCCGACCGTTCAAAATCTCGCAATGGTGTGATGTTATTTCCACACCGCGAGATAGGAAAAATAAGAGAATCCCTTCTCCAGCACTTCGAAAAAAAAAAAAAATAAAAAAAATAAGGGAGATGATGTAACGTACCAGGAGATGTGACGTACCTGCCAGAAGGACGCACACGACATAAAGGCAGATAGGAATCAGAATAAAACGTCCGCGTAGTTCAATTGGTAGAGCAACTTATTCCGGAATGAGGGGACCCGGGTTCGAATCCTGGCGTGGACAGAAATGACGGAGAAATTTACTTCGTTATAATGGCGCCCGAACTATCCGGATGACCCGACCGTTCAAAATCTCGCAATGGTGTGATGTTATTTCCACACCGCGAGATAGGAAAAATAAGAGAATCCCTTCTCCAGCACTTCGAAAAAAAAAATAAATAAAAAAAATAAGGGGGAGATGATGTAACGTACCAGGAGATGTGACGTACCTGCCAAAAGGACGCACACGACATAAAGGCAGATAGGAATCACAATAAAACGTCCGCGTAGTTCAATTGGTAGAGCAACTTATTCCGGAATGAGGGAACCCGGGTTCGAATCCTGGCGTGGACAGAAATGACGGAGAAATTTACTTCGTTATAATGGCGCCCGAACTATCCGGATGACCCGACCGTTCAAAATCTCGCATTGGTGTGATGCTCTTTCCACACCGCGAGATAGGAAAAATCAGAGAATCCCTTCTACAGCGCTTCGAAAAAAAAAAAAAAAAGGTTCGAAAAAAAAATAAAATAAGGGGGAGATGATGTTACGTAGCAGGAGATGTGACGTACCGGCCAGAAGGACGCACACGACATAAAGGCAGATAGGAATCAGAAAAAAACGTCCGCGTAGCTCAATTGGTAGAGTGACTTATTCCGGAATGAGGGGATCCGGGTTCGAATCCTGGCGTGGACAGAAATGACGGAGAAATTTACTTCGTTATAATGGCGCCCGAACTATCCGGATGACCCGACCGTTCAAAATCTCGCAATGGTGTGATGTTATTTCCACACCGCGAGATAGGAAAAATAAGAGAATCCCTTCTACAGCGCTTCGAAAAAAAAAAAAAAAAAAGGTTCGAAAAAAAAAAAATAAGGGGGAGATGATGTAACGTACCAGGAGATGTGACGTACCTGCCAAAAGGACGCACACGACATAAAGGCAGATAGGAATCACAATAAAACGTCCGCGTAGCTCAATTGGTAGAGTGACTTATTCCGGAATGAGGGGACCCGGGTTCGAATCCTGGCGTGGACAGAAATGACGGAGAAATTTACTTCGTTATAATGGCGCCCGAACTATCCGGATGACCCGACCGTTCAAAATCTCGCAATGGTGTGATGTTATTTCCACACCGCGAGATAGGAAAAATAAGAGAATCCTTTCTCCAGCACTTTGAAAGAAAAATAAGGGGGAGATGATGTAACGTACCAGGAGATGTGACGTACCTGCCAGAAGGACGCACACGACATAAAGGCAGATAGGAATCAGAATAAAACGTCCGCGTAGCTCAATTGGTAGAGTGACTTATTCCGGAATGAGGGGATCCGGGTTCGAATCCTGGCGTGGAGAGAAATGATGGAGAAATTTACTTCGTTATAACTACTCTTTTTTTTTTTTTTTTTTTTTTTTTGATTGGAGGTTTAACGACCACCGTGAGCAACTCAATGGGCTATAAGCAGTCGCCCGTCCCTAATTTAGGGTCACTGGTTCCAGGGAAGGGAGAGAGCCAGTGCCGTAAGACAAACACAACATCCATGCCTGACCGGGATTCGAACCCGTACCCCTTTCGGACGAATGATCAGAGGCCAACGCCTTAGACCACTGCGCCACCGGAGCGGCTATAACTACTCTGTAGAGGTACAACTGCAGTCATTGTTTGATCATACTATACACCGTTTTGCATCAGTAGTGAGACAGAACTCGATTCGGAGGTGTTACAGAATAAGCGAGTAGGCAGAGACACACTTCCAACACTTAATATGGTCGTCAAATGAGGCCGCTTGTCGACATACCCAAATCTGGATTTGGTACGATCCGTGACGGAAATAGCGCGCCGAGGTTGTTTCAAGATACAGCTTTAGCATCAGATATTACTGGCGTAGATGAAGATCTGATTGGGCGATTTGGAACCAACCTTAAAACAATCACCAGTGGGTACAGAATTAACAATGGAGAGTTTGAAAAATATTGCTTCGACACAACAGAATTATACATCCGAAAATATAAGTGGTATTACATTCAAGAGTGTGCATGAGACACTTATCCATGGCGCACTGTTGATAAAGGAAGCCGTACTTCCAATTGGGATGATGTCTGAGGAAGCTCAGAAAGCCCGGAATCAGGACTATAAGAATTTTAGGGACCATTATACTCGTAAATTTTGTAGAGCCGGTACAATGACGGACTTGATGCACACACACTATTAATTTCCCCGGGTCCGATTGTAGGCAGTCTTCGAATCAAACGTCAAAAGAGAAGTAAAAGTACACAGTGCGTCAAAGAATTTTTAAGACTGGGTCTTTAAAATGAAAAAGAAACAAGAAATTATAATTTGTTTTGGTTTGTTATTCAAAATAAGTCCCTCCGGCTTCAATACACTTGTTACAGCTGCCTGTTCCAGTTCATTTTGAGGAATTGCCTCCAAAGCACGCGTCGAAGCTGTTTGTATGGTTGAAATATCATCAAAATAACACCCTTTTAACGTCATTTTAAGTTTTGGGAACAAAGAAAAGTCGCAGGGTGCTGAATCAGGCGAATACGGAGGATGATTCAACACCCAGACGTTATTTTTCGACAAAAATCTACGAACAAGAATTGAGATGTGACTGGGTGCATTATCGTGTAACAAACACCAACTGTTTTCAACCCGATATTCTGGACGAATGCGACGAATTCTGCCGATCAAACACCTCAAAACATTTAAATAAAACTCACCAGTAATTGTTTGTCCACTTGGAACAAATTCTTTGTGGATAATACCTTTACTATCGAAGAATGTAATGAGTATTGTTGTGATTTTCGATGGAACTTTTCTTGTTTTTTTGGCTTGTAGTGAGTTTTTTGACTTCCATTCCGCACTTTGTTTTAGGATCATATTGAAAACACCATGTTTCATCACCAGTAACAATCGATTTTAAGAAGTTTGGATCATTTTCAGCGGCTGAAATGATGTCTCTGCAATGTGCACTTCTCCTTGAGTTTTGCTCATTGGTTAACGTGTGTGGAACAAATTTAGCACAGACTTTTGTTTTGCCCAAATCTTCAGGCAGGATGGTTCGAATCGTTTCTTTGTTGATGTTTAAAGACTCTTCCATCATTTTTAGTGACGCACATCGATTGTTTGCCACAAAACCACGCACTTTTTCAATAATCTCAGGTGTCCTAGATGAACTTTGTCTTCCGATATGCTTATCATCTTCTATCGTCTCTCTTCCATCCAGAAAAACGTTTGTGCCACAGGAAAACATTTGATCTACTTAAACAAAACTCACCGTAAACTTGTTTGATCATTTGGTACGTTTCCGCGGCACTTTTACCAAGTTTTGCGTTAAATTTAATAATAACCCTTTGTTCCATCATTAATAATTCAACATGAAAAACATTTTACTTCTCTAATGAACGCTCGTTTAGTTTGAGTTACTTTAACAACCGCGCAGTACTTTTGGCAGAAAGCAAGCAGATGGTCACGGTTTATAACGCATTCGCGATTACACTGGTGGCGCCACCGTTGGCTGAAATCTAGCGCCAGTCTTAAATATTTTTTGACGCACTGTATATATCTCCTATATGGGTAACTAGTATAGTTGTACTATCCTATTGTTTTGTTATTTTGTTCAAATAAGAACAAAGACTTAAAAAATATTTGCACTAAATCTTACAAACTATACGATATTTTGTTGATACTTTTAACGCAAGAAATAAACGATTAGAAAATGCAAATTGTACATTCGTATAAAATTCTATGACAATCTGTTTTATAGGAGAGCGGTTATAAATTTTTCTCTAGCTAGAGATGTATTTGAAACCCCTGTGCGACGCACTGTTTTCATATCATCAACAACGCATCTTTCTAATGGCTTTTATCACATTTAGCATCAGGTGCTCGTAGTTTACTCAGACTGTAATTCGTTATGGTTAGTTTTATTGTTAGACTACAATGTTTTATTGTTTTAAAGGCCGTCGTATGCAATTTCGTGAAACGGATGAGTTCATGAGAGGTGTCACGTAGGCCTTCGTACTGCCAGATGGTCCTTGCGTCGTATTGCAGTAGAAACGCAACGTGATGCCACAACAGTCGGCCGTGTTTGGGGACAGTGGTCCCAGAAAGGATATCTGCAGCGTTGTAGGGGTACCGGAGCACGGAGACGGACGTCGTAGGGCACCGTTCGTCGAATCCGACGACATGCCGTAGCGGACCCATAGGATACAACGGGTTACAGTTTGCGTAGTGTACGGTGGGGCTTTGTATGATCCGATATCGACGCGGACAGTGTCGCGCGGATTGGTTGCGTCTGGTTTGCTGTCCAGCCGTCCGCTGCCAAGGCTGCCTATAATAACGAGTCATCGTCGTCACCACTTGGCGTAGTGTCGCTCCAGAACTGCGTGGGGTGCCGGAATGGGACGGTCTGGTGTTCAGCGACGAATCGCGGTTCTTTCTCACCACGGATGATCGCCGCAAAGGGACAGCGTGGTGTTCAGCGACGAATCGTGGTTCTGTCTCACCACGGATGATCGCCGGAATGGGACAGCGTGGTGTTCAGCGACGAATCGCGGTTCTGTCTCACCACGGATGATCGCCGGAATGTGACAGCGTGGTGTTCAGCGACGAATCGCGGTTATGTCTCACCACGGATGATCGCCGGAATGGGACAATGTCTTGTTCAGAGACGAATCGCGGTACTGTCTCACGACGGATGATCGCCGGAATGGGACATTGTGGTGTTCAGCGACGAATCGTGGTTCTGTCTCACCACGGATGATCGCCGGAATGGGACAGCGTGGTGTTCAGCGACGAATCGCGGTTCTGTCTCACCACGGATGATCGCCGGAATGGGACAGCGTGGTGTTCAGCGACGAATCGCGGTTCTGTCTCACCACGGATGATCGCCAAAATGGGACAGCGTGGTGTTCAGCGACGAATCGCGGTTCTGTCTCACGACGGATGATCGCCGGAATGGGACATTGTGGTGTTCAGCGACGAATCGTGGTTCTGTCTCACCACAGATGATCGCCGGAATGGGACAGCGTGGTGTTCAGCGACGAATCGCGGTTCTGTCTCACCACGGATGATCGCCGGAATGGGACAGCGTGGTGTTCAGCGACGAATCGCGGTTCTGTCTCACCACGGATGATCGCCGGAATGTGACAGCGTGGTGTTCAGCGACGAATCGCGGTTATGTCTCACGACGGATGATCGCCGGAATGGGACAATGTCTTGCTCAGAGACGAATCGCGGTACTGTCTCACGACGGATGATCGCCGGAATGGGACATTGTGGTGTTCAGCGACGAATCGCGGTTCTGTCTCACCACAGATGATCGCCGCAATGGGACAGCGTGGTGTTCAGCGACGAATCGCGGTTCTGTCTCACCACGGATGATCGCCGGAATGGGACAGCGTGGTGTTCAGCGACGAATCGCGGTTCTGTCTCACGACGGATGATCGCCGGAATGGGACAGCGTGGTGTTCAGCGACGAATCGCGGTTCTGTCTCACCACGGATGATCGCCGGAATGGGACATTGTGGTGTTCAGCGACGAATCGTGGTTCTGTCTCACCACAGATGATCGCCGGAATGGGACAGCGTGGTGTTCAGCGACGAATCGCGGTTCTGTCTCACCACGGATGATCGCCGGAATGGGACAGCGTGGTGTTCAGAGACGAATCGTGGTTCTGTCTCACCACGGATGATCGCCGGAATGGGACAGTGTGGTGTTCAGCGACGAATCACGGTTCTGTCTCACCACAGATGATCGCCGGAATGGGACAGTGTGGTGTTCAGCGACGAATCGCGGTTCTGTCTCACCACGGATGATCGCCGGAATGGGACAGCGTGGTGTTCAGAGACGAATCGCGGTTCTGTGTCACCACGGATGATCGCCGGAATGGGACAGTGTGGTGTTCAGCGACGAATCACGGTTCTGTCTCACCACGGATGATCGCCGGAATGGGACAGTGTGGTGTTCAGCGACGAATCGCGGTTCAGTCTCACCACGGATGATCGCCGGAATGGGACAGTGTGCTGTTCAGCGACGAATCACGGTTCTGTGTCACCACGGATGGTCGCCAGAATGGGACAATGTGGTGTTCAGAGACGAAACGCGGTTCTGTCTCACCACGGATGATCGCCGGAATGGGACAGTGTGGTGTTCAGCGACGAATCACGGTTCTGTCTCACCACGGATGATCGCCGGAATGGGACAGTGTGGTGTTCAGCGACGAATCGCGGTTCAGTCTCACCACGGATGATCGCCGGAATGGGACAGTGTGCTGTTCAGCGACGAATCACGGTTCTGTCTCACCACGGATGATCGCCGGAATGGGACAGTGTGGTGTTCAGCGACGAATCGCGGTTCTGTCTCACCACGGATGATCGCCGGAATGGGACAGCGTGGTGTTCAGCGACGAATCGCGGTTCTGTCTCACCACGGATGATCGCCGGAATGGGACAGCGTGGTGTTCAGAGACGAATCGTGGTTCTGTCTCACCACGGATGATCGCCGGAATGGGACAGTGTGGTGTTCAGCGACGAATCACGGTTCTGTCTCACCACAGATGATCGCCGGAATGGGACAGTGTGGTGTTCAGCGACGAATCGCGGTTCTGTCTCACCACGGATGATCGCCGGAATGGGACAGCGTGGTGTTCAGAGACGAATCGCGGTTCTGTGTCACCACGGATGATCGCCGGAATGGGACAGTGTGGTGTTCAGCGACGAATCACGGTTCTGTCTCACCACGGATGATCGCCGGAATGGGACAGTGTGGTGTTCAGCGACGAATCGCGGTTCAGTCTCACCACGGATGATCGCCGGAATGGGACAGTGTGCTGTTCAGCGACGAATCACGGTTCTGTGTCACCACGGATGGTCGCCAGAATGGGACAATGTGGTGTTCAGAGACGAAACGCGGTTCTGTCTCACCACGGATGATCGCCGGAATGGGACAGTGTGGTGTTCAGCGACGAATCACGGTTCTGTCTCACCACGGATGATCGCCGGAATGGGACAGTGTGGTGTTCAGCGACGAATCGCGGTTCAGTCTCACCACGGATGATCGCCGGAATGGGACAGTGTGGTGTTCAGCGACAAATCACGGTTCTGTCTCACCACGGATGATCGCCGGAATGGGACAGTGTGGTGTTCAGCGACGAATCGCGGTTCTGTCTCACCACGGATGATCGCCGGAATGGGACAGCGTGGTGTTCAGAGACGAATCGCGGTTCTGTGTCACCACGGATGATCGCCGGAATGGGACAGTGTGGTGTTCAGCGACGAATCGCGGTTCTGTCTCACCACGGATGATCGCCGGAATGGGACAGCGTGGTGTTCAGAGACGAATCGCGGTTCTGTGTCACCACGGATGATCGCCGGAATGGGACAGTGTGGTGTTCAGCGACGAATCACGGTTCTGTCTCACCACGGATGATCGCCGGAATGGGACAGTGTGGTGTTCAGCGACGAATCGCGGTTCAGTCTCACCACGGATGATCGCCGGAATGGGACAGTGTGCTGTTCAGCGACGAATCACGGTTCTGTGTCACCACGGATGGTCGCCAGAATGGGACAATGTGGTGTTCAGAGACGAAACGCGGTTCTGTCTCACCACGGATGATCGCCGGAATGGGACAGTGTGGTGTTCAGCGACGAATCACGGTTCTGTCTCACCACGGATGATCGCCGGAATGGGACAGTGTGGTGTTCAGCGACGAATCGCGGTTCAGTCTCACCACGGATGATCGCCGGAATGGGACAGTGTGCTGTTCAGCGACGAATCACGGTTCTGTCTCACCACGGATGATCGCCGGAATGGGACAGTGTGGTGTTCAGCGACGAATCGCGGTTCTGTCTCACCACGGATGATCGCCGGAATGGGACAGCGTGGTGTTCAGAGACGAATCGCGGTTCTGTGTCACCACGGATGATCGCCGGAATGGGACAGCGTGGTGTTCAGCGACGAATCGTGGTTCTGTCTCACCACGGATGATCGCTGTGTGAGAGTCTGGATGCGACGTGGTCAACGGATGGATTCCTCAGCCACTGTGGAGTACCGCACGGTCCGGCAACGTGGAATCATGGTTTGGGGTGCTATGAGCGCCAACAACAGCTCACCGCTTGTACACAATACGGGCACATGGACGGCACGCCGCTATGCTGACGAGGTGCTGCGGCCCGTTGCACTACAGCATCTGCAGGCCATTCCAACGCCGTTTTTCAACAGGATAATGCCGTGTTACATACCGCTCCGAGCAGCGTGAATGCTTTACACGATGTGTGGATACTTCCGTTACCAGCACGAAGCCCTCTTCCCTCGGACCTCTCGCCCGTCGAGCAGCTGTGGGACACGATTCGTCGTCGGTTGAGTACACCCCCACGCCCGCAAAATGAAGATAAACTGTGGACTCCGATCAACACCACATGGTCCACGATACCCCAGGACTCTATTCGGACTCTCATTGCCTCGATGCCACGTCGGATTCAACGCCGTGTTGCAAAAAATGGGATCGGTACTCCTTTTTGAATCCTGTAACCCTTTAACGACCATGACCCCAAAATCTTGCATCACTCTAAATACCATAACACCCAAAATTTTCTGTTGGTTCACTTCTTTGTTTAATAACAATAATAGTGACCGAGAGTGACTCCTGCTGATCCCTCATAGGTCGAGAAAAATTGAAGAAAAGGTAAAGGTAGGAAATCTGACTCACTACAGGTGTTTCGGGAGGCCATGGCCGTCTGTATGTACAGGCGTTTTGGGCGTTATGGTCGTTAAAGGTTTAAATTCAATCACTGGAGTCCAGTCTGTATGTGACAATTAAATAATTTGTTTAGAACCAACTTGTTTATCTGTGTCTGCAGTTTGGTCTGTTTTCCAGCATTCCTTCATGTTGTGGAATTTTCTGTGTCGGGCAGTGGAACAGGGTGACAGAGAAATGCCACACCTGTATATTAATATGAATAGTTTAATATTGTTGAGTAACAACGAAATTAACTTGTTGTGTCACTTCATGGAATTTCATTCAAAAATCAGATTGCAGCAATGGTTTTGACTACTTCCGTTACCCATTTTCGTTACATCGATTTTTTTTTTTTGATTTTTTTTTACACCGGATTTATTTTACGGCTGTTGGGAAAGATGCATACCATCCAAAATTGAACGTAAATCCATTGGGAAATTTCTGAGGAGCTTACAAAAACAGTAAACAACTAAGCGGAAGTCCTCTGTGCTGGCCGCCATCTTCATCCGCTGCGTGGCTAACATCGAAGTCCAAAATGGGGCACGCTGCTTCACTGTCGCACTTCCGGCACTCCTTCCTCGGCTAACGCCGACAAACGGAACCTGCTTTCCGGCTCAGTCGTACGGCAAGGACCTCCGGACGAGAACCACTTCGTTGGTAGGTGATACCAAGGTACTTAGAAGGAGCCTTCTAAGTACCTTGGCTGATACGAAGGTAAACCACCGAGTCCAAACTAAGACAATTCGCAGCGTCATTTCATGGAACAGCATGGGTGGTGTGGTTTTGAGTACTTCCGTTACCCATTTCTGTTACATCGAAATTTTTTTTTTGGGATTAACTTTACTGTTGTCGGGAAAGGCATCAAAATTCCAGCTTTTTCAGCCTTAAACTTTGCACAGCTTCTCTGCTAGTTGAGATGGATTTACCTTTCTACAAGGCGACGTATGCAAACGTCGGCTTGCTGGTAAGTAAGCAAAGGTATTTTGCTTGTTGGTAAGTTATTTCAAATGTCCTTCAAGTTTCAATAACGTCATCATCATCATCATTGTCAACAATTATCAATCCACGGCTGGACGGAGGTCTCCCCAAGTTTCCTCCACAACGGTCTGTCTTGTGCCAGTCTCCTCCATGACATTTCCGCATACTTTCGAATTTCATCCACATATCTCCCATGTGGTCTTCTTCTGAATCTTTTCCTGTCCCTTGGAATCCAATATAGAATTTCGGCTGTCCATCGATGGTCTGTCCTTCTGGCAGTATGTCCAGCCCATTGCCATTTCAGGGATTTAACTCTGATCATGATGTCTTCCACTCTTGTCATTTTTCGGATCCACGAGTTCCTCTTCTTATCTCTCCTCTTTACAACAAGCATGCACCTCTCCATGCTGTCTTGAGTTGTCTGCAGCCTTTGTATGTCTCTTTTAGTTAAGGTCCACGTGTCTGCACCATACGTAAGCACTGGAAGGATGCATTGATCAAACACTTTTCTTTTAAGACATAATGGCGTAATGCTCTTGAAAATTATGTTGTTTCTTGCAAAAGCTCTCCAGGCAAGTTTTGTACGCCGATTAATTTATTTTTCAATGTGGCCCTCACTTGATATCTGCTGTCCAAGATAAACGTACGTGTCTGTTATCTCCAGCTTTTCTCCATCAATCGATAAATCTTCATTTCTTGTAAAAAAATTGATCACTTTTTTCTTCTGAAAGTTCATTTTTAATCCCACTTCTTTACTCTTGTCAGCAAGTTCCTGGATCATACTCTGCAGCTCTGATGGGGTAGTTGCAAAAATGACTTATACGTTAAATGCATTGTACACTAATTTCAAAAATTCCACTATTCTTTGCTTTTTATCACTAGGCACTGTACCTTTGAATGTAACTTAACTTCTATTACTGGTAATAACATCCTGTAAACCTATTTGAATTCAGCATAAAATGTCCTTTAAAATTATGTATAATATGTATTCCTGACTTTACCGTTACGCTGTATAAGTTGCCTTCAAACATTAAAAATTGACTTTCAATCTACTGGTACAGGACTTTTGGCCACGACTGTAATATAACAGCAAATATAATATAAATAGTTTAATATGACATAACAGCAATTATAATGTAAATAGTTTAATATGATATAACAGCAATTATAATATAAATAGTTTAATATGATATAACAGCAATTACAATGTAAATAGTTTAATATAATATAACAGTAATATCATATAAATAGTTTAATATAATATAACAGCAATGACAATGTAAATAGTTTAATATACTATACTGTGCAAATTAATTGGGATAAAGTAAAATATCACTCTTTTTTCCAAAACTATGCCTTTCTATCATTCTATGCCTTGATATACACTGATAAATACCTGTATTAGTATGAAGTATGTCCTTCTTTAGCAGAAATGACCTCTTTTGGCATTGACTGCACTAATTAAGTGCACATATTTTTGACTTCATAATCGTGGAACCACACTTTTATAGCATTCGTTATCATGCGTTCTTTGGTTGTACAGTCCATTTTACCTAAACGTCTCTTCAAAATATTCCACAAGTTTTCTATGGGATTTAAGTCTGGTGAATTATTTCCAGGCCAATCAAGCAAATGAATTTGATTTTCCAGCTTGACCAATTTCGAATTGTGACATGGGGCCAAGCCATGTTGAAATGTCCCGTCAATAGTTTGCAAGAATGGAACAATCCTACGTTGTAATATTTCTACGTACTTGGCTGAATTCATCATACCTTGAACAGGAACTAAGCTTCCAGTGCCATTTGATGTGAACAAACTCCAAAACATCTGTTTCAGAGGGTGTTTTACAGTTTGTTTGACATGCTCAGGTCTTAAGGGTTCACAGTTGCTTCGTTTAACGACATTTGCTTGGTATCCCTGCACAAATGAATGAGTTTCATCACTGAAAATTAGCTTTTTCTAGTCGACAGCAGTCCATGATTTATATTTTTTGGACCATGCTAAACGTTTTATCTTCATTTTCGCATTCAAATATTGTTTTTTCGTTGGTCTTCTTGCCTTACGGCCAACTTTCAGAAGCCAACGGCGTTCACTTCAATCACTGACATCACAACCACTAGCCAATAAATCTCTTTGAAGATCGGTGCTTGTTTTGTTTTTTTTTTGGATTCATTTTACTATTTTTGATTAGATATTTATCGGTTCGTGGAGTTGTTTTTCGTTTTCTTCCACAATTACCTCTCCTTTTTGGAGACGATGATCCAGATGCATTGTATTGCGTAAGCAATCTTGATACACTTGATTTGCCTACACCAACTGCAGAAGCAATATCTCTCAGTGTCATAGAAGTGTGATCCTTCAGAGCAATTATTTTTGCACGCTTCCTTGGGCAAATATCCATTTTTCAATACACGAAAGCAACACGTACTCACAGAGTGCAAAAACTAACATCCAACTGTCACACACGAAAGCTCACAACTGAAGCTGCAGTGCCTATTTCCTGTTTAAAACCGGTCAAACCACATTCTTACTAACAAGTTCTAACAGTCACACCATCTCACAGCTGATAAAACCGGTTTACGTGGGTTTCCAACATCAAGTGGCGATCACATTACAATTCTGAGAATAAAATAGCGTGTCCCAATTAATTTGCATGGTATAGTGACATAAGAGCAATATAATATAAATAGTTTTATACAATATAACAGTAGGCTGCAATGCTGTTATAATATAAATAGTTTTATACAATATAACAGCAAGCAATGCTTTTATAATATGAATAGTTTTATACAATATAACAGCAAGCTGCAATGCTTTTATAATATAAATAGTTTTATACAATATAACAGTAAGCTGCAATGCTTTTATAATATAAATAGTTTTATACAATATAACAGCAAGCTGCAATGCTTTTATAATATGAATAGTTTTATACAATATAACAGCCAACTGCAATGCTTTTATAATATAAATAGTTTTATACAATATAACAGCAAGCTGCAATGCTTTTATAATATAAATAGTTTTAAACAATACAACAGCCAGCTGCAATTATTTTATAATATAAATAATTTTAAACAATATAACAGCAAGCTGCAATGCCTTTATAATATGAATAGTTTTATACAATATAACAGTAAGCTGCAATGCTTTTATAATATAAATAGTTTTATACAATATAACAGCAAGCTGCAATGCTTTTATAATATGAATAGTTTTAAACAATATAACAGCAAGCTGCAATGCTTTTATAACATAAATAGTTTTATACAATATAACAGCAAGCTGCAATGCTGTTATAATATAAATAGTTTGCTGCCTACCTTCGTTATAAAAGCAATCTGGTTGGTGTTCGAAAAATCTGGAAACTTTTATTTCTATTCTACGTTAAAAAATTCGGATTACTAGTATAGTTATATCATTTTGTAATATGAAGGCATTACAAACTTAATGCTATGTTTTGCTCATTAAATTTGACTGATGGTGTGCTTTTAGGCGAAGAATATTTGAATATGTCTGATGAAACATGACGCTGTAGAATCCATGACTTTAAGCTACCTTTGTACAACGGAAAGCAAAACAGATTTTAATGTGGAATAAGTAAATGCTTTAAGTTCTAATGAGCTCGGCGTAATGTTGCAGTTCCCGGATGATACACGAGTACAAGCAAAATCTCATTGTGAAAATCTTTGCCTGATAATATGATTTCCTTTTTGTCATTAATGAATCAGAATATTACAGGAGTCACATGATCTGTGAGCTCGTGACTTTGTTTCGTTTTAACTTACCAAGCGGTCAATTATTTTGGAATCTTTAACCTCTTTGTCATTAGAACCATTAACGGTGACCGATAAACAAGGAATTCTGTTGTTGCCAGGGGGCTTTTAATGAGATCCAGCGTGCCTGTCTCTGCAGTTAACGGATAGAAATACAGAATGAAAATCAATCCTGCGACTAGGTCTTTTGCTTCACATGTGTTCAGTGTTTTCTGCTGAGGAAACCTCCCCCTCCCCGTCCTCTCCAACAGCGGTTCGTCATTCGTAAACCTAACAAACCGAACCGTAATTACTTTGCAAGAGTCTTGCTTAGTGTAATCCATCATTACAGAAATAAACCCTAGGTCTCTTTCATCATTACCGCTTGATCTATGACGTGTATATATATATCATTCTATAAAAAAATCAGGATACTGGATTCTTACGTTGGATAGTTTATTTGCTAGGAATATTTCGCAGACTTTGTTTGGAAACATGTCGTGTAGACAAGTCTCTAATATCCTCCTGACAGGAAAATTCAAGGAGTACCACTTATTGCTTCCCTCTCTGAGGCTTAGAAATACATCAATCACGTAATATACGACGAAAAAGAAAAATTATGGTATCACAGAATCCAGTTCAATACGTGAACACGTCAAGAAGAATGAATTAAATAAAGTTGGCGAAGGTCCATTTATATCTAAATGGTGAAATAACAGGCAAGGGACAACTTCTTAAAACCCCCAGTCGTTGTTATTTTGACGTGGTAAATTAAATAAACCTTTACGGAGGACAAAAAGGCTGTTGTGTGTGAATAATAGACAGTTTCTCCAAAAATGCACAAAGATCAAGTGCTCTAAATTGCATGCTAGGCAACATATCCCAATTGAGATTCTGATCGTAATTAGAATCTCACACTACCAAATCCCTGTTGTTATCAAAGTAAATGAGCTTTCAAAAGTTTGTTACAATTACTTCTTCCAACTAAACACCGTTTCGTGAAAGTCCTTTGTTTTCAAATAAGTGTCTTTCTGGAAGAACGAACATAATAGATTCTATATACACAAGCTGCTCCTGTGGTGGGCCGTTATTAAGACTTGAGAAATCGCGAGAGTTCTTTTGAATAAAGCATAACAACTGTTTGACCACAAAAGGAAAATTTTAGCATTTCAAGCTTGTGAGAAAATGCAAAGATCCTTACACTACTTAAGAAGAAACCAATATTTTTTATACACTCTTCACAAAAATTTAGGAATATTGCAATTTCGAAGCGAAAACGTGGTCACGTGCAAATTTAAAGAGTACCGGAGGACGGTTATCAGCGTGGGGTAGCTATGTCATATGTACCATAACAACTGCGAGTAAAATCACACAAAACGACGAAATATAGGCACAGCAAAATGCACTGAAGTGCCAGAAAAACTGGTACACCAATCTAATACCTGATAGGTCCCCCACGGGAGCGAAGGACTCCAGCATTACGACGGGGCATGGACTCCACTAGCTTCTGGAAATATGCTTTTCGCAAAGCACACCATACTTCCTGCAGAGCGTTCCACAATTCGGGTGAATTCCGAGGTCTCGGATTCCTGTGTTCGATAGCATGGCATCCCAAATGCGTTCTATCATGTTCAGATCTGGGGACTTGGGTGGGAATGGCAACACCCCAAACTCAGATGAATGCTCCTCTAACCATAATGTGGCGTCCCGACACTTGTGTGGAGGTGCATTACCCTGATGGAACAGGCCCAACCATCAGCATGAATAGAGGACATGAACGGGTGTACCTCGTCAGAAAGGATGCGCACATAGCGTTGGCCGGTCACAGACGTTTGTAGACGTACCAGGGGTCCCAGTGAAGTTCAACTAAACACACCCCTTACCTTTACGGACCCCCCCCACACCAATTCCCTGTTGACAGGCGGGAACCGTGGAAACGCGACTCACCAGTCATCAAGTGTCCAGTGGCGGTGTTGCCGTACCCAAGCAAGGCGCATAGCTCTGTGTCGTACACCCATCAAGGGGACTCGTGTTGGGCGTCGGCTCCCAAAGCTCATATCGTGCAGGGTACGTTGCACAGTCCGGACGCTGATGCTTGTTGAGGCTCCAGCATTGAATTCCGATCATACCTGCGAGAGTGTTGCACGCCTATCGCGTGAAACGATTCTTGACAGAGCCGACGATGGTCACGTTCGCCCAATGTCTTTTTAAGGCCACACTGGTATCGTAGGTTGGAGGTTTTGCCGGAATTCTTGTAGTCACGGTACACCCTTGCAATGACCGTCCGTGATATCCGAACTTCGTTTCTACCTCTGAAATACTGTGGCCCATCTCACGAGTGCATTCAATGACACCGCGTTGAAAATCGCTTAAATCGTTATTACTTGTCATTCTCATGCCGAAAACAGCTCTGACAGCTGGCAAGGATGTCTATCGCTTTATATAGGCACTGGCGGACGCAACCGAGTACGCGCATAGGTGACGATGCAAATTATTTTACATAAGCTCGTCTGTACCAGTTTTTCTAGCATTTCAGTGTATATGGTATTCCCTCGGATGATATGCAACGGTCCCATTGATCAGTCCACTTTTCAAAGCATGTGGCGAAGGCATTTCGTGGAAGGTGCTTTAGCGACCCCTGTACAGCTTGAATAACATCAGCATATGTGTTGAATGTTGCGCAACGGAACTTCCCCTTCATTGTTGGAAACCACCAGAAATCACATGGTGCCAGATCCGGACTGTAGCAAGGCTGTGAAATGATTTCAATACTGCATTTCGTAAGAAACTGTTAAACACAAGCAGCCACATATGGGTGGGCGTTATCATGGTGTAAGGCCGGTCCACTTGCCCACCAGTTCCGGTCGCTTAATCGATATGTGTCTTCGCAGACGCTTCAAGACTGAAATATATTACTCAACATAGACAGTAATTTGTGGGAGTACGGCATGCTGGTAGATTACAACTTTTATGATTAAAAAAATTATCATCATCACCTTCCCAGCTGATTTGGTTTGGTGGGCGTTTTTCGGAGGAGGCGAGCCTGCGTGTTTCCAGACACTCGTTACGCTTTTCGTGAGGGGTGTCGAAATAGTGGACCCATGTTTCATCGGCAGTTATTACTGTGTTTAGAAAGTCTGGATTCTTTGCAATAATTTGCTTCCACTCATGACACTCCCGAACTCTGACTAACTCTTCAGGCGATGAAGTACCCATCCGGGACACACACGATGCAGCAGTAATTTGCCGCGAAGAATGCGGAATGCCCATCTTTTTGAAATATCAGTTGACGCCGCTATTTTTTTACATGTCATTCGTCTATCTTCTTGCAGGATTGCCCAAGCAGCGTTAATAACACTTTCAGGTTGATCAGCTCTAGGAGCGCGTTTTGCCGACAAATGCCCTTTTTTACGCTTTCCAACCGTAGGTTGAAGAAGCGTATATGCTCCAGCTTTGTCCGTCTGTCTGACCGACCTTCCGCACGGTGACTCGCGTAAAAATGGTTCGATTTCGATGAAATTTTAGTATGAGGTAGGGGACCACCTGAGGACGAATCCTGTTGGAAATGGGCGAAACAGGGTTAAAAGTTCAGAGCATAGGAGCGGGATTCATTCCATTGTTCTTATGCATCATACCTTACGTAAAAATGGATCGATTTCGATGAAAATTTAGTATGTGGTAGGGAACTACCTGGGCACAAACCCTATTGAAAATAGGCGAAATGGGGTAAAAGGTCAGGACGCTGGAGTGGGATTCATTTCATTGCACTTTTGCATCATAACTTACCTAAAAATGCTTCGACTGCGACAAAACGTTATCATGTTGTTCCGGAGGTATAGTTAACCGGTTCTATTGAATATCAACGAAATGGGGTCAAAGGTCATTTCACAAAAGCAAGATTTATTCCACAGCCATTATTCTCATAACTTGCGTAAAACTGCTTCTATTGCGACAAACCTCTAGTATGCTATTCCTGAGGTATACTGAACCGGTTCTGTTGAATATCATCAAAATGTGGTCAAAGGTCAGGACACGGGAGCGAGATTTATTCCCCAGCCATTATCCACATAACTTGAGAAATAATTTCTGGTATGTTGGAAAGCGTATCATAATCAATGCATTGCATGATTTTACTAACTAATTAGAAGATAAAGTGGACATTGGAAAAACTCAAGTTAGTAAAATCAAGTCTTTCAAGATTGTAATGGCAACCAGAAAATTAAAAGATCCTTCCCTAAACCTGATGATTTAGCTGTGGACACTCTTGCCTATGAATGGTTTAGCCGCTCTAGAGCCATCAACATTTCTTTACCAGGGACTTTAATTCGTCAAAAGGCTTTAGAAATCGAAAATGAATTATTAGGATTCACAGAATTCAAAGCTTCAGATGGCTTGCTAGAAATTCATTTAGAAAACAGAATTTCGCAAGAATGTAATAGATAAACAACAATACTTGATTATTTTGCTTTTTAGGTTTCCATGGATAGTTTTTATAATAAAAGTTAGTACAAGTTTGCTCTATGTATTGCATTTACATACATATACACTGCTGGACAATTGCTAAGAACTGATCATAAACGGCTATATAGCGCATAAAAAAGTAAGTGTGGCTGGATGCCAAGTGAAATAAAATAATGTCAGAATGCCAGGACATTACAAGAAAGACAATTTATTGTGCTCTGAAATCCAGAAGGCTTTGGAACGTGTTCAAGGGACAAACAGGCCATTTTGTGCAGAATACGTAAACGTAAAAAATGCAATTACCATCCGCAGGCGTTAAGACGTAAGTTGTCAATACGGGATATGGCCACCATGGAGGGCGATGCAAGATTCCACACGTCGTGTCATGCTTTGCACAACATTATCAAGCAGCTGTTGGGGTAATTTATCCCATTCTTCTGTCAGTGCACGGATGAGGGTGTCCTTGTTTATTGGAGGTCATTGGCGACCAGCAAGACTCCTCACCAAAGCATCCCACACATTTTCAATGGGATTCAGATCTGGAGAACGTGCTGGCCATACTAGGCGTTGAATATCCTTGCTCTCAAGACACTCCTGGACAGCGACTGTTCGATGAGATGTTGCGTTGTCGTCCATGAAAATGAATCTATCACCGACAGCACCACGGAACATGCGAAAATGAGGTAGCAGAACATCATTAATGTATCGTTGGCCAATCATAGTCCCAGTTGGAAGCCCATAGAGGGGGACGTACGGCCATTGATCATGATGCCAGCCCATACCACGACACTACATGTCGGATATCGGTCTCTTTCCTGTATGTTTGCTGGACAATATGCAGTACCACTATCACGCCAGATCAGTTGTCGTCGACAATCAGACGATAGACTGTATCTACTCTCATCTGAGAAGAGGACAGCAGACCAGTCGTTATCAGTCCAATTGCGATGTTGATGGCACCATTGCAAACGGGCAGTACGGTGACGTCTGGACAATGGGATGCACACAACAGGACGGCGGGCGTATAGTCCTCCTTCATGTAAACGTCTGGCGACAGTTTTTCGGGAGATCCGCTTGCCAGTAGCAGCCATAAACTGATTTGCTACCTCACTAGCTGTGCTGCGCCGGTGTCTTTTTGCTGATAGCACTATGTACTGATCTCTGCAGGTGTCGTACTGCGAACACGACCTCCCCGTGACGTTTGCTACACTCTCCATTTGTTTGAAATGATTTCCAAAGCCTTGAAAGAACACTGTGGCTGACGTCGAACTCCCTGGCAACATCTGTTATTTTTCGCCCTTTTTCAATCTTGCCAATAATACGGCCACGCGTAAAATCATCTAGGTGATGTCGGGAAGACATACTGAAAATTGTAAGCTCGTCAATTCATTCTTTCCCTTTCAACTTTGCGTTTGAACAACAACGGTCAATACGCGTCAAATCCTTTATATCTCTTATCAGCGCTATGACGTCACGAACAAGTTCGGCAATCCAAAATTTGCATACGCACAACACGTCTTACTGTATCCCGCACTTATGCTAATTTCTACATTTTCCTGCTTTCCATTTTATGGTTGCTATCGTTGCTATTGTCATCCGTCCTTATTAATTGTCCGGCAGTGTACTTTCTTATCTTTAAAACCGATTTTACGTTATAAACACAGCATGCTGTCATAAAGCATGACTTTCCCAATAGCGGACACTTCTAAAAAACGGACAGTTTTTCTTTCTCCTTCGATATCCATAATTCGGAAGTTCTACTGTACTTTCTTCCTAAAATAATTCATGGTTTTCCCACCAGGGAGCGTAGATGCTTGTCTTATATTTGTCCATATCTCTGCTTGGAATAGTCCGATTTGAAAAATTCTTTCTGTGTTGGAGAGTGTTTCCGTTTCGAAATGTTTCTCATGTAAATTCTAATTTTTCTTAACGCACAAGTCTGCAACCAGAGGGCGTAAGCTCACGATTCCGTTTACGGCAATATCTGAGAGATTAAAAACCCGATTGAAAAACTTCTTTCTTCCGTCAGATACTATTGTTTTCCATACCGGATCCATTGACTTTGAATAGCTTTGATAAATTGAATTTGCGTCAGAACGGATTCAAAAGACGTGCTCACATAACACCCGAAAATTGGGTGTCATCTTTCTTGTTTGTTATTAACTTTAAAAAACAGAAGCTCGAGCTTTTGCTACTGCTTACAAGTGCAGCTTAGAAAGCTCCTCAACAATTCAGGTTTTACTTTGTTCTATAATCTGCTTCTTAATCCTCATATACAGTTCACAAGTGAGACTAACGGTTGCTCACTATTTCTGGATGTCCTTGTGTCACGCTCTGAAGGATCCTTTAGCACAAAAGTTTATCGAAAACCATTTGCTGTTTCCTTACCGTCGCATGCAAAATCAAATCACCCGTAGAAATAAATGATCTCCACCTTCTACGCACACGTATCATCATCATCATCATTGTCAACCATTATCAATCCACTGCTGGACGAAGGTCTCGCCAAGTTTCCTCCACAGCGGTCTGTCTTGTGCCAGTCTCCTCCATGTCACTCCCGCATACTTTCGAATTTCATCCACCCATCTCCCAAGTGGTCTTCTTCTGGATCTTTTCCTGTTCCTAGGAATCCAATCTAATATTTCGGCTGTCCATCGATGGTCTGTTCTTCTGGCAATATGTCCAGCTATAATGAATTAGCTTTGTTTATCTTTTTTGCTAAGCTAATTATTATGAATGAATAATGCTCTAAGCTTCAAAATAATGAATTCCCAAAAGGGTGTTGTTACTCGTTAATTATGAACTTAAACAAAGTCTCAACGCTGGTTATTTATATTAAGTAATCAAAGTCATAAACCTAACAGCCAGACAGAGGTCTGACAAAACTAAGAATTGAGAAAGACTGAACTTACTGACAAACTTGTTTATTTCCAAAGACTCTTGGTCAACTAAGGCACTCATATATCTTGTACATAATAATGAATAAACTTTCCTCTTATAGTACACACACTCTCATAACAACACCTCGCAACGCCAACACATCAACCTCAACAACACACCTACACTCCTCAACACAAAAACCTCCACACTACCCCACTCTCTCGATGAACGCGCCTATATACTAGCTACCACCACGTCATGACTTACACTCATTGCCAGATCTCATTCAGCGGGTGAAATAATATTTCGTTCAGTAGGAAGATAATTTACATAGTAAAATAAAATAACCAGAGATAGTAAAATCAAAAGGAAAGTGAATATAGAGTATACGTTACACAGCCCATTGCCATTTCAGGGATTTAACTCGGATCATGATGTCTTCCACTCTTGTCGTTTTTCGGATCCACGAGTTCCTAGGACTTTTTATCTCTCCTGGTTACACCAAGCATGCACCTCTCCATGCTTCTCTGAGTTGTCTGCAGCCTTTGTATGTCTCTTTTAGTTAAGGTCCAAAGTCTCTGCACCATACGTAAGCACTGGAAGGATGCATTGATCAAACACTTTTCTTTTAAGCCATAATGGCCTATTGCTCTTGAAAATTATGCTGTTTCTTCCAAAAGCTCTCCAGGCAAGTTTTGTACGCCGATTAATTTCTTCATCAATGCGACCCTCAGTTGATATCTGCTGTCCAAGATAAACGTACGTGTGTGTTATCTCCAGCTTTTCTCCATCAAACGATAAATCTTCATTTCTTGTAAAAGCATTGAACATCACTTTTGTCTTCTGAAAGTTCATTTTTAAAATACTTCTCTTTACTCTTGTCAGCAAGTTCCTGGATCATACTCTGCCGCTCTGATGGGGTAGTTGCAAAAAGACTACGTCATCAGCAAAAGTAGGTGAGTTAGATAATCTCCATTAATCTTTATCCCTTTGTTTTCCCAATTCAGTGATTGATAGACACCCTCCAATGTAGCATTAAAGAGCTTGGGAGATATGGTGTCACCTTGTCTCACCCCTTTCCAATTTTTATGTGTGTTGTATTTTCAAACAGCCGAATCTTTGCACTTGCATTTTCATAGATGTTATTAATAATATTAATGTATGCATATTCAATACCGCAGGATTTCAGAGCCATTGTAACTGCTGATGGTTTCACCGAATCGAAGGCTTTTTCATAATCGATAAAAGCCATGCACAATGGAAGTTTATATTCCCTCGCTCTTTATTGGTATACTCAAATAAGGCTTCCTTACAGAAAGATCTTGACTTTCTTAAACAAATTGCAGTGCACAGAGGATGTAGCCCTTCTGTTATAGACAGAGCTGTCCAAAAATTTAAGAAACCGTAGCCTGCCTGCTTGCTCACGCCAATACACCTCCCACTGCGGACAAATTGGGTGGTTATCATATTTGCTCCTCAGATTTGCTTCCGAATTTCAAAAATTCTCAAAAGTTTTCATTTCAAACTTATTTTAAATCCCATAAAATAACATTTTACGTCAAAGTCATTCATTCCTGGATAATATATCAGATACCTTGTGAATGTTGACTTTTATACATAGGACAGACCCGCAGAGCTTTAAATTTCCGTGTGAAGGAACTCAAGACTTACGCACGAAACTCTGAACTGCAGAAGTCAACAATACCCTAACACTGTCATAAAAATAACCATACATTTTTGTTTGGAAACGCTTCGTTTATTAATAAACCTAAATCGACTATAAAGCTTAATACACTGGCGGAAAGTGAAAAAAGAACACCAAGAAGGAGACGTCTGATACCAACGAAATTTATACAGCATAATAACGGAATACAGAGGATAACGTGATCAAAACATTATGGCAAAATACAGCTGTATTTGCCGGTAAACTGAAAAATAACATTTCCATGTAACATGGTTAGTACGCGGTTGAACCGCCATGAACTGCGTCACACTGTGCAATTCTGGCATGGAGTCTGTCGTACAGATGTTGGATGTAAATTTGGGGTATTGAGTTCCAAGCATCCTCAACCTGGACGCGTAAATCGGGGATGGTCGTGGCTGGCCGTGGAGAACGGATATGTCTTGTCCCATAAAATCCCACACGTGCTCAATGGAGGAAAAATCTGGTGGCTATGGAAGTTGTCTCACACCCTGAAATGCATGTGGCGTTGCACGTGCCGTGTGAGGGCGGGCGTTATCTTGCTGGAAAACACCACGTTGCACCGACCTTACAAATGGCACAACAACGGGCTGAATAATGTTGTTGATGTAGGAGGTGCTGTTTAACGTACCCGGTACAAACACTAGTTGTGTACGGGAGTGATAGCTGATCGCTCTCCAAACCAGGAGACCAGGTGTAGGCCCTGTGTGTCGCTGGCGGATGCAAGAACGGTGGAGACGCTCCCCTGTGCGTCTGCGAACACGCATACGGCCATCGGAGGCTCCCAAGCAGAATCTGCTTTCATCGCTCAACACGACAGATCGCCATTGCGTTCTCCAGTGCAGACGTTGGCGACACCACTGCTACCGTTCTTGACGGTGGGCTGAAGTCAGAGGTACACATGCCAGAGGCACACGTGCACGTAGTCCTGCATCCAGTAGATGGTTGCTGATTTTTCGCACAGTCACCTCAGGTGCAACGGCAGCTCGGATTTGCGTCGCAGTGGATGTTCTGCTTGACAACGCCGCTCTTCTTATGCGTCGATCGGTCCGCTCATCAGTCCGTCTGTGACTCTCGGTTCCCCGTCTTCTCGTGTGGGAATGTTCCTCGGACCATCTACGCCACCATCGTACCACCACCGATACTTCCCGTCCAATTCGCTCCGCAATACGACGATACGACCACCCGGCCTCGCGGAGTCCGACTAGACGACCTCGCTCAAAGTCCGATAACTGCTGAAATCGTACACGTCTTCCATGTCCAGGCATTGCAGCTTCTTCAGGGTCTTCGCACGTGTCCGTACGCCGACGACTGATTACATTCACTTCGCCGTACTCCTTAAATACCACCGACGATAATTTGGATATTATGCCGTGCTGTGGCGTAAGCGCTCACAGGTTGCTCCCGAAATTAACATCTCACCTACGTAAACTCGGCCCCATTAACATATGTAAATGTCATGATCGTCCACCCATTCCTTCTTGGTGTTCTTTTTCACTTTCCGCCAGTGTATATTGGAAGCTTTCCACAGATAGATGAACTCTTCACAACATGACGTCTATTCCATTTCTTTCAAGCGCGAGGAAGCAACTCAGAAAAATCCCTGACCGTCAGAACTCTGATAATGTTACAATGATTTATATGTTTACGCTCCATTCGTCATGATGGCGCCGAGCCAAACGCTCTGCAAAACTATAGTCGTTGTTAATAAAATATTTAATTGTGAATAAACGTTGATAATTTATTCTGCTTTAGCATCACAAGTTGTAGTTTTATATTATACACAGTCCAGCCACATTATTGTGACCACCTCCTACTTTTGACGTCAACCGCTCGTAGGCAGTAAAAGAAAGCACGTGTCGTGAACTGACTTAGAGGGCATGCCGACGTGTGCTGTCAGCATTCTGAAAACATATCATTCGTTGCTGTCATGGATAAAAGGAGCGATTTATCAGGTTTGCAGAAAGGGACGGGTACCGGCTTTCAAGCGAAGGGTAGCAGTATTTCTGAAAAAGGGCAGTTTGTGAACCGTTCTCGTGCTGCTGTGGTTAAAGTGTGTCACGATTGGAGAAATGGCACCATTGCGAATAAGCGACGTGGGAACTGCGGAGCACCACGCGCCATTCATGTGAGAGGTGAACGTCGGTTCCGAAGGTGCGTGAAGGCCGATCAACACGCTATAGTGGAGCTACTCAATAGCCGAATGAACCAGGGGGCTACCGGAAGTGTGTCTAAAACGACATTTCAGTGAACCCTGCTGCGTCCGACGCTCCGATGCAGACGGATGGACACTGCACCTATGCTAACGAAGATGCATCGGCAGCAAAGGTTTACATTCGTACGGCAGTATCGGAATTGGAGCTCCGAAGACTGGCAAAAAATTGTCTTCTCAGAAAATTATTAAAAGATTTCGTTTCTGAACACCTTCCAGAAACTTATTGAGTCACTTCCAGCCCGCCTAGCTGCTGTCCGCGCTGCACTAAGCGGTTACTCTGGATATTACCTGCTGGTCTGTGAAGTTCCTGCCCCGCAGGGCGCACACGACATAAAGGCGGATAGCAGCGATTGCGAAAATCTGCGTAGCACAGTTGTTAGAGCGACTTGTTCCGAGATAAGTGGACTCGGGTTCGATTCTCGGCGTGGACCAAAAATGGCGGAGAAATTTACTTCGTTATAGGTCACAATAATGCGACTCGACCGTGTATATAATCAGCTTGTGTTCACTTAACCGATATTTCAAGAATTGACAACTAGCAGGAAGCTACAGCATACGAGAAAGTGAAACGCAGTGTTGTTTATTACGCTTTCCAACCGTAGGTTGAAGAAGCGTATATGCTCCAGCTTTGTCCGTCCGTCCGCACGATAACTCATGTGAAAATGGCTCGATTTCGACAAAAGTTCAGCATGTGGTAGGGGACCACCTAGGGACGAACCCTAATGAAAATGGGCGAAACAGGGTCAAAGGTCAGGACATAGGAGCGGGATCCATTCCATTGCTCTTACGCGTCATAACTTACGTAAAAATGGTACAATGTCGATGGAATTTTAGTATGTGGTAAGGGACCACTTGGGAGCGAACCCTTTTGAAAATGGGCGGAATGGAGTCAAAGGTCAGGACATAAAAGCGGAATCCATTTTATTGCTCTTTATGTGTCATAACATGCGTAAATATGGTTCGATTTCGATGAAAGTTTAGTATGTGGTAAGGAACCACCTGGGCACGCACCCTATTGAAAATGGGTGGAATGCGGTCAAAGGTCAGGACACTGGAGTGGGAACCATTCCATTGCCCTTGTGCATCATAACTTACCTAAAAATGTTCCGATTGGGACAAAACATTATCATGTTGTTCCGGTGGTATAGTGAACCGGTTCTGTTGAATATCAACGAAATGGGGTCAAAGATCATTGCACAAAAGCAAAATTTATTCCACAGCCATTATTCTCATAACTTGCGTAAAACTGCTTCTATTGCGACAACACTTTAATCTGTTCTTCTTGAGGTATAGTGAACCGGTTCTGTTGAATATCATCGAAATGGGGTCAAAGGTCAGGACACAGGAGCGAGATTTATTCCCCAGCCATTATCCTCATAACTTGAGTAATAATTTCTGGTATGTTGGAAAGCGTATCATAATCAATGCATTGCATGATTTTACTAACTTGTTTAATAATATATACATTTATGAGTGCTGATAGGTTAAAAGGAAATATATTTCACTGCTTTTTTCTTAATCTCAAAATGACGACTTATGTAAAACATCTGGATTGTTGAGTGGAAATATCCAATGGTTGCGTGTATGGCACTGTTTAAATTCAAGTCTTTTCTCAAGCATGCCGCGTTTCCTTTCAATTCTGTATTCATTCGATACGTTGCCAGGTTTTAGAAGTACGCGATGAGGAGTCAGGAAAAGAAAGGAAAAAGAGATGAGACTTCGCTTTCTGCATAAATAACGTCTTATTATGCCGCAAAGATGGAAGAGAATTTTGCTTTCGATTTGTTCAAAATAGTTTTTTCCAGTAATTTCCCATGTTTGGTGGAAACATTAGAGAAACCGATCATTGGATTACGTGACACACATTAAAATCTTGCAGAAGACATTTCATCCGCTGGATCTACGCGGAAATAAAAGGCGCCGTCATCCCTTGAAGAAGCTCTGATGGACATTAATAAAGCTTCCTTGTGTATTTTGAACTCCATTCCGAAATTAATTATCCGGAAAAGTGGAACGTATGTTCGAATTTCTTCGCTCTTACGACATCATGGGGAAGTGAAAGAAAGAAAATATTTATTCTGAGCTTCAGTAAGAATGAACCGTTCTACTTTTAAATTTAGCAAATGAAAGATATGCATTTGAGAACCTGATGTGTAATCAAAAACCGATGTTCTGTCTGTTTTGCGATTTTTGCTCGGTAAATTAAAATGGTAAACTCCGAACGCTTTATTCATATTTGATTCGATCATTTGCACGTATTTTGTAATTTCTTATCGTTTTTAACCACGTATTTTCGAATTTTATTCTCTTTACGCTTTTGTGCATCGCTTTCTGTGCTGTTATTTCGTGGTCCATAACTTTTGACAGCTGTCCGAAATTGCAGCTCAAAGTCCCTCACCTATTCAGTAGACAAACATAGTTTGGTAAAACTTTTCGAAAAGATTACAAGTTGTGAGCGCAAATTTACATCAATAGCTTATTTCCAAACATTATTTTGTTCAGATGTAATTATTAGTTTGGCATAATGTTTGCCATCTTGTAACAAAACAATGCATTCTACACTACGGCTTGTGAAAATTGCAACTCAGAATAGTACAGGGTGATCCATTTAAACCAGTACCCTGAAAAAACCTTACATTTTTGCAAGGGATCACGCAAGGAACTTCTTCTTTTTTCAATAGAAGCAGCAACTCCTGGAGAATGCAAACCGCCACCGTGAAGAAGATTCTTAACCGTAACTGTAACTCAGCTCGTGATTTGTTTGTTGTTGCGTTATCATTCACTTGCGTGCATTCGGAAACATGCAGTACTCTGTTCCAGAGCGTGTTTTTTAGTGAAATCGTATTGGGTAACCAATTCTGTCATCAAAACGCAACGAGCATTTCGAAGAGAGTTTGGAGTTCGAAAAGTGCCAAGAAAGTCAACAATTCTGTCAATGGCAAAAAAACTGGAGCAAACCGGTTTTCTTCTCAGCGGTAGCGGTAGACATCACCCTCCGATGCCCCAAATGCGTGTGGACGATGTTCGGCAGCGTTTACTTCAATCTCCGACGGAATCGTTGCTCAGATTAAGCCAACAGACAGGATATTCATACGGAACTTGTCAATGGGCAGCAAAAAAGCGAATATTCGACCATTTAAAGTGTACGAAATCCATCAGCTGCAAGAACCGGACAAGGGAAACAGAGTAAGTTACTGCAAATGGTTTCAAAGTTTTCTTCATTTGCGATCTGGTATTCTCTCCATCACATGGTTTACGGATGAAGCCTGGTTTCATCTGTCAGGCTACGTCAATTCGCAAAACAGCAGATACTGGGCCGCCGAAAACCCACACGCTATGTGTGAAACACCGATGCATTCACAAAAGGTTGGTGTATGGTGTGCGGTTTCGTCTACGAAAATTATTGGCCCCATTTTTTTTCTCTGAGACTGTCAACACTAACGTTTATTGCTGCATATTCAATAAATTTGTGGAACAACTTGATGACATTGAATTGACAGAGGGCTACCTTCAGCAGGATGGCGCTACGTGTCAGACATCGAAAGTCTCAATGGAACTCATAACCAGCTTCTTTGATGACAGATTAATTTCAAAAAACATATGGCATCCCCGATCTCCGGACTTAACTTCCCCTGACTTTTTTATATGGCTACTTAAGGGATAGAGTTTACAAAACCCAACCAAAAACATTGGATGCATTGCGTGAAACAATAACGACCGAAATTGGCAATGTTACTGCTCGTCCTCTACATGAGACATCACTGAATATGGTGCTGCGTGTTCAACTGTGTTTACAAGAAAATGGAGGACAATTCCAACATTTACTTTGATAAGATTCTCCAATACCACATGTATAATTTTCAACTTACTGTATGATTTTGTTGTTATTTATAAAAAAGTTATAAGTAAATCACATGGTACTGGTTTAAATGGATCACCCTGTATAACTATACTAAAAATTCGACATTTCTCGGCGTAGAATACCAATAAAACCTTCCAAGCTTTCGTACATCAACCAGTTAGCTAGTCTACCTTTCTTAAAAAAACCATCTAGTTGATGCGCGAAAGCTTGGAAAGTTTTATTTGAATTCTACACCAAAAAATTTCGGATATTTAGTATAGTTACACTATTGTGAGTTTAATTCGGTACAATTCCTGCTTATGAAGAACTGTTAGTATTAGTTTGAAACTTACGAGATATGTACAACAGATTGAAACATTATTGAAAATCCTCTAAATACGTGGCGTCAGTGAATAAACAAAGACATCGCTCTTTCCGCGTTTATCAACACATAGCAACCGAAAAATTGTTACCCAGGCACTGCTCGGATTGTATCCCAGATCTCTCGCTATCTATCCGAGTGCGTTTGCCTTACGCTACAATGACCAACAATCAACGGCGCTATGTGCGTTTATCTGTCAGCTTCTGATATCACATATCCGTAAAATTGGCTCAGCAACTGGGACGTTTCCATCTGTTACTATACACAGTGCGTCAAAGAATTTTTAAGACTGTGTCTGTAAAATGAAATAGAAACAAGAATATATAATTTGTTTTTGTTTGTTATTCAAAATAAGTCCCTCCGGCTTCAATACACTTGTTACAGCGATTTAATAATGATTCGAATGCCTGTTCCAGTTCTCTTTGCGGAATTGCCTCCAAAGCACGCGTCGAAGCTGTTTGTATGGTCGACATATATTCAAAGTAACACCCTTTTAACGTCATTTTAAGTTTTGGGTACAAAGAAAAGTCGCAGGGTGCTAAATCAGGCGAATACGGTGGATGATTCAACACACAGACGTTATTTTTCGCGAAAAAATTACGAACAAGAAGTGAGGTGTAACTGGGTGCATTATCGTGCAACAAACACCAACTGTTTTCAACCCGATATTCTGGACGAATGCGACGAATGCGACGAATTCTGCCCATCAAACGCCTCAAAACATTTAAATAAAACTCACCAGTAATTGTTTGTCCACTTGGAAAAAATTCTTATGTGGATTCAATACCCTTACTATCGAAGAATGTAATGAGCATTGTTTTGATTTTAGATGGAACCTTTCTTGTTTTTTTTTGGCTTGTGGCGAGTTTTTTGACTTCCATTCCGCACTTTGTCGCTTTGTTTTAGGATCATATTGAAAACACCATGTTTCACCACCTGTAACAATCGATTTTCAGAAGTTTTGATCATTTTAAGTGGCTTAAATGATGTCTCTGCAATGTGCACTTCTCCTTGATTTTTGTTCATTGGTTAACGTGTGTGGAACAAATTTAGCACAGACTTTTGTTTTACCCAAATCTTCATGCAGGATGGTTCGAATCGTTTCTTTGTTGACGTTTAAAGACTCTTCCATCATTCTTAGTGACGCACATCGATTGTTTGGCACGAAATCACGCACTTTTTCAATAATCTCAGGTGTCCTAGATGAACTTGGTTTTCCGGTATGCTTATCATCTTCTAGAGTCTCTCTTCCGTCCAAAAAACGTTTGTGCCACAGGAAAACATTTGATATACTTAAACAAAACTCACCGTAAACTTGTTTCATCATTTGGTACGTTTTTGAGGCACTTTTACCAAGTTTTGCGTTAAATGTAATAATAGCCCTTTGTTCCCTCTTAATAATTAACCATGAAAATAATTTTACTTCTCTAATGAACGCCCGTTTCGTTTGAGTTACTTTGACAACTGCGCAGTACTTTTGGCAGAAAGCAAGCAGATGGTCACGGTTTATAACGCAATCGCAATTACACTGGTGGTGCCACCGTAGGCTGAAATCTAGCGCCAGTCTTAAAAATTCTTTGACGCAGTGTGTATAGCGTGTACTGTTAATGGCCACCAGATGGAGACGTCCTATTTGCTGAGCCCTTCCTACGGATATGTGATGTCAGAATCTGACAGATCTTAATATATAGCTTGTGCCGTTAATCCCCACCAGTTGGAGACGTCCCATTTGCTGAGCCCATCCTTCGGATATGTGAAGTCAGAAGCTGACGGATAAACGCACAAAGAGTCGTTGATTGTTGGCCATTGTAGTGTAAGGCGAAGCACTCGGCTAGATATCGAGAGAGCTATGGTACGATCCCAGAAGTGGCCGAATAACAATTTTTCGGTTGCTATGTCTTGATAAATGAGGAAAGGGCGATGTCTTTGTTGACAGATAGAGACTTGCAAATGATTAAAATGTCAGTGAAAATGCGCATGTGGGTGAGCAGCAAAGGCATATGAACTGTAAGTCTTGGGCAGGTGTGATGAACCTGCGACATTCAGGCCGCATGCAGCCTTCTACCATATTGAGTGCGGCCTTTTGAGTGAATACAAATTTTACCGAAAACCATCCTTTTATTTTTATTATGTTTTTGCTCGTATTGAATAATTTTCATTTTAACCTTACAACGACCGTATTTAAAATATCAGACAACGAAAAAAAAAAAATTCAGCAAAATAATGTCCCCAACTGACTAGTAATATCAAAACTTTACTTCTTCAAAAGAGAATTTCGGATAAACCCTTTCCCTAGTTACACAGTAAAAAAATTGCTGAAATTCACGGGCAACCTTCTGTCGTTTCTTTCTTGAATTAACTAAGCATATTTCTGATACAACCTTTTCCGTAAAATGACGGAAAAAACCTGAATTTCACAAATTTTTCGTACCACGGGAAGAATCTGAATTTTCAGAAACCTTTCCGTAGATTCTTCCTTATATTGACAGTAAATTACCGTTTTAGATTTGTGTTAACAGAAAATTCAGAATTTTCAGAAACATTTCTGTGCATTCTTTCTTCTATTGACGGTAAATAATCGTTTTAGATTTGTGTTAAGAGAAAGCTCTGAATTTTTAGAAACCTTTCCGTAGATTCTTTCTTCTAATGACGGTAAATTACCGTTTTAGATTTCTGTTAACAGAAAATTGAATTTTCAGAAACCTTTCCGTTGATTCTTTCTTATATTGACGGTAAATTACCGTTTTACATTTGTGTTAACATAAAATTCTGAATTTTCAGAAACCTTTCCTTAGATTTTTTCATATTGACGGTAAATTATCGTTTTAGATTTGTGTTAACAGAAAATTCTAAATTTTCAGAAACCTTTCCGTAGATTCTTTCTTCTATTGACGGTAAATTACCGTTTTAGATTTGTGTCAAAAGAAAATTCTGAGTTTTCAGAAACCTTTCCGTAGATTCTTTCTTCTATTAACAGTAAATTACCGTTTTAGATTTCTGTTAACAGAAAATTCTGAATTTTTAAAAACTTTTCCGTAGATTCTTTCTTCTATTGACGGTAAATAACCGTTTTAGATTTGTGTTAAGAGAAAATTCTGAATTTTTAGAAACCTTTCCGTAGATTCTTTCTTCTATTAACAGTAAATTACCGTTTTAGATTTCTGTTAACAGAAAATTCTGAATTTTTAAAAACTTTTCCGTAGATTCTTTCTTCTATTGACGGTAAATAACCGCTTTAGATTTGTGTTAAGAGAAAATTCTGAATTTTTAGAAACCTTTCCGTAGATTCTTTCTTCTAATGACGGTAAATTACCGTTTTAGATTTCTGTTAACAGAAAATTGGATTTTCAGAAACCTTTCCGAAGATTCTTTCTTCTGTTGACGGTAAATTACCGTTTTAGATTTGTGTTAACAGAAAATTCTGAATTTTCAGAAACCATTCCGTAGATTCTTTCTTATATTGACGGTAAATTACCGTTTTACATTTGTGTTAACAGAAACTTCTGAATTTTCAAAAACCTTTTCGCAGATTCTTTCTTCTATTGACGGTAAAAAACTGTTTTAGATTTGTGTCAAAAGAAAATTCTGAGTTTTCAGAAACATTTCCGTAGATTCTTTCTTCTATTGACGGTAAATTACCGTTTTAGATTTCTGTTAACAGAAAATTCTGAATTTTTAAAAACCTTTCCGTAGATTCCTTCTTCTATTTACGGTAAATAACCGTTTTAGATTTGTGTTAAGAAAATTCTGAATTTTTAGAAACCTTTCCGTAGATTCTTTCTTCTATTGACGGTAAATTACCATTTTAGATTTGTGTTAACAGAAAATTCTGAATTTTCAGAAACCTTTCCGTAGATTTTTTCATATATTGACGGTAAATTAACGTTTAAGATTTGTGTTAACAGAAAATTCTGAATTTTCCGAAACCTTTCCGTAGATTCTTTCTTCTATTGACGGTAAATTACTGTTTAGATTTGTGTTAAGAGAAATTTTTGAGTTTTCAGAAACCTTTCAGCAGATTCTTTCTTATATTGACGGTAAATTACCGTTTTAGATTTGTGTTAACAGAAAATTCAGAAACATTTCTGTGCATCCTTTTTTACATTGACGGTAAAGTACCATTTTAGATTTCTGTTAAAAGAAAATTGAATTTTCAGAAACCTTTCCGAAGATTCTTTCTTCTATTGACGGTAAATTACTGTTTTAGATTTGTGTTAAGAGAAATTTTCGAGTTTTCAGAAACCTTTCCGAATATTCTTTCTTCTGTTGACGGTAAATTACCGTTTTAGATTTGTGTTAACAGAAAATTCTGAATTTTCCGAAACCTTTCCGTAGATTCTTTCTTCTATTGACGGTAAATTACTGTTTTAGATTTGTGTTAAGAGAAATTTTTGAGTTTTCAGAAACCTTTCAGCAGATTCTTTCTTATATTGACGGTAAATTACCGTTTTAGATTTGTGTTAACAGAAAATTCTGAATTTTCAGAAACCTTTCCGTAGATTTTTTCATATATTGACGGTAAATTAACGTTTAAGATTTGTGTTAACAGAAAATTCTGAATTTTCCGAAATCTTTCCGTAGATTTTTTCTTCTATTGACGGTGAATAATCGTTTTAGATTTGTGTTAAGAGAAAATTCTGAATTTTTAGAAACCTTTCCGAAGATTCTTACTTCTGTTGACGGTAAATTACCGTTTTAGATTTGTGTTAACAGAAAATTCTTAATTTTCAGAAACCTTTCCGTAGATTCTTTCTTATATTGACGGTAAATTACCGTTTTACATTTGTGTTAACAGAAACTTCTGAATTTTCAGAAACCTTTTCGCAGATTCTTTCTTATATTGACGGTAAATTACCGTTTTAGACATGTGTTAAAGGTAAATTCTGAATTTTCAGAAACCTTTCCGCAGTTTCTTTCTTATATTGACGGTAAATGACCGTGTTAGATTTGTGTTAACAGAAAATTCTGAATTTTCAGAAACCTTTCCGTTGATTCTTTCTTATATTGACGGTAAATTACCGTTTTACATTTGTGTTAACAGAAACTTCTGAATTTTCAGAAACCTTTCCTTAGATTTTTTCATATTGACGATAAATTATCGTTTTAGATTTGTGTTAACAGAAAATTCTAAATTTTCAGAAACCTTTCCGTAGATTCTTTCTTCTATTGGCGGTAAATAATCGTTTTAGATTTGTGTTAAGAGAAAATTTTGAATTTTTAGAAACCTTTCCGTAAATTCTTTCTTCTGTTGACGGTAAATTACCGTGTTAGATTTGTGTTAACAGAAAATTCTGAATTTTCAGAAACTTTTCTGTAGATTATTTCTTATATTGACGGTAAATTACCATTTTAGATTTGTGCTAACAGAAAATTCTGAATTTTCAGAAACCTTTAGGGAATTCCTTTTGTATATTTACGAAAAATCTCCGTTCTCACTTTCTCCGTAACCGTATGAAGAGAAATTACCGGTAATAGGAGGGACTGGTGAGAACACTCAAAAGATTTGATTAAACTTTCAAATCTCAACCGTCTGTCGAATTTTGAAGTTCCGTAGCGAGATCGGATATTGTGGATAGCATATCGCATGAATTTTGTTTATTGTGACTCAGGATATTTCTTCTCCTCTCCACCATTTTGCGCACGTGGTGTTACTGTAAGAAACCGAGTATTCAACTTATTGTACAGATGATTATACGATGTCTATGTATCAGTCTTTGGACAACTTAAAACAAAAGCTATTATAGCAATCAAGACAAAATTTTATGTTTATTTTTTTTTTTGTGAAACAATTCTATAAAAAAGTACATTTCACTTTTTTTACGCTTTCCAACCATAGGTTGAAAAAGCGTATATGCTCCAGCTTTTTCCATCCGTCCGTCCGTCCATCTGTCGGCACGATAACTCACGCACAAAGGGTTCGATTTCGATGAAATTTTAGTATGTGGTAGGGGACCATCTGGGGACGAACCTTATTGAAAATGGGACAAATGGGATTAAAGGTCACGACATAGGAGCGGGATCCATTCCATTGCCATTATGCCTCACAACGTGCGTAAATATGGTTCGATTTCAATGAAATTTTAGTATGTGGTAGGGGACCATCGGGGCACGAACCCTATTGAAAAATGGTGAAGTGGGGTCAAACGTCAGGGCATAGGAGCGGGATGCATTCCATTGCCCTTATGCGTCATAACGTGTGTAAAAATACTTCGATTTCAATTAAAAATAGTATGTGGTAGGGGACCACCTGGGGAGGAACCTTATTGAAAATGCAACAAACGTCAGGACATAGGATCGGAATCCATTCCATCGCCCTTATTCCCTACTACATATTAAGGTGGACGTCAAGTAATTTTGCTTCCTATAATTCCAATGAAAAAACTTTTGTACACATTTCCTTCACAATTAGTGTGTTGCCAAGGATGGAAATTTGAACATCGATTAAAATAACTTCATATTATAACTTGGAATACTTAATATTTTCTAAAACATAACCGTAATTCTAAAGCAAATGAACGGATCCTCTGCGTTGTTAAGATGGGCGGAACAGCTGCAAACGGTATAAAAACAAATCTGCAGCTGACCTCGATCATATCGTACTGTGAGGTTTAGTGAAAATGCCGCAGAACTGACTTTGAAAAAGGAAAAATTGTTGGGTATTATATTAATGGGTTGTCCATAAGAGAAACCCAGAGCCATTTAAATATAACCAAGTAAACTGTTTTGGATGTACTTAATAAGAGGAAGACGCATGGCGTTCCTGAAGCAGCAAAACGTATCGGCAGACCAAAGAAAATCAGTGATAGAGAACGCGGAAACCTCAGGAGAGTCGTTACAGCTAATCGACGATGTACAGCACATGACCTCAGCGTGCAGGTCAGCAAAATTGCTGGACTCTCGGTATGTACACGTACCACTCGCAGAGAACTTCAATTCATCGGTTACCGTGGTTGTGCCGCTGCTCATAAGCCTTTCGTCTCCACTCGGAATGCTAATGGTCGTTTAGCATGGTGTGAAGAACATTTATCGTGGACCGTAGGTCAATGAAAATGGGTCCTATGGACGGATGAATTCAGATACACGATCCATCAGTCTTATGGGTCATGTGTGGGTATGGTTGCGGCCGGGAGAAGGCTATTTACCGCAGTGAAATGTTCTTACGATCAAGTTTGGTGCTGGCAGTGTACTCGTGTGGGGGTATTTTTCGTGGTATGGCCCCGGCCCATTGGTTATTGTAGACAAACCTGTTAATCAGCACGTCTACCTCGATATTCTAGACAATTATGCCCTACAAACTGTGTGGCAATACTATGGAACCGAGCCTTGTTGGTACCAATGCACCGAGCCATAAAGCAAGGACTGTTACTGCGTGGTTTGACGATACTTCTGCATCGTGTGTCGACTGGGCAGCACAGAGCCCTGATCTTAATCCCATAGTGCACCTATGGGATTAAGATCAGGGCAGCTATGGGATTAAGATCAGGGCACCTATGGGATTAAGGTCACAGCACCTATGGGATTAAGGTCAGGGCACCTATGCGATTAAGATCAGGGCACCTATGGGATTAATTCCGTATCGTGTGTGGACTGGGTAGCACCGAGCCCTGCTCTAAATCCAATAGGGCACCTATGGGATTAAGATCAGAGGGCACCCATGGGATTAAGATCAGGGCACCTATGGGATTAAGATCATAGGGCACCTATGGGATCAATTCCGTATCGTGTGAGGACTGGGCAGCACAGAGCCCCGATCTTAATCCCATAGAGCACCTATGAGATGAATTAGAGCTCCGCATAAGAAGTTTAGAAACATGGCCTACTACTAAGCAACAGTTAGTGGCAGCATTATGTACTGAATGGAAGCGCATACCTATCACTGTGTTCCAAAACCCTGTCGAAAGCATGTCTCGATGGGACACTGCATGAATTACGGCGAAAGGTGGACCAACACGGTACTAATGTATGTCAATAAATGCTATGTTGTTCCTCTTCTAAGTGTCCGGTGACCTTTATCAATATAGTCAATATGGCTTGAAAGGTAAAACTTTTTCTTGTGATGTAATATTTATTTCTCTCTGATTATTAGTTTCGAAGATATAAGCGTTCGAAATGTGACATGTTTTCGTTGCATCCGTGCTACCGATGTTATCCTGTACCCGGCACGGAGTAAGACGTAGTTCTACATCAAAAAGAAGTTTCATGCGTCGGTATTGTCCGTGTGAATTTTAGAAGACGTTGCTTGCTTTCTCCCAGTGCGATTTTTAACTGTTTCTCGTTCTCAGAATGTTCATGTATATTTTAACTTCGGAAATCGTTGTTTCTTATCTTAGCGAGCAGCATTGAAAATGCTAAATCTATCTCCTTACAGTTCTCAACATTCCGTCGGCAAATTTAAGCAAATGTTTGCGCAGTGTCAACGTGTAGTAGTGTATTCAGAAATGCGTTATTTAAAATCTACCTGGAAAGAAAATTCAGACTGCGTTGGTCTATAAATTTGCAGCGTTTGAAGATTTCGTAGTAATTTGAAATGAAAAGAATAAATTTCGAAATTTTCCGAGTTACACCTTTCACTTCCTGGAATCTAACAAAAAGTATTTCGTAGCAGCTGTGGAAATTGCCATTTCATAAGCCGCTGGCAGTATATTCTCATGGAATGCCCCTGATTGCAATTTTTCCAAGTAAATACTGCGTATCAAATTCCAAAATAGCCGAGTACCTTGGACCTGACTTTTGTTTCTGTTTGTGTTTCGATAGCTGATGCAGCCGAATTTATGATAAAATGAGCTCATTCATTTCCGTTGGTTTCGGAACAACGCTATTTTAGAAGAAAACGCTGCAGTGGCCCTGAACGATTGAAAACTGTATTAAACGATTTTAGGTTTTGGTTTAGAGAATCCCAAGAATTCCTCTCTCTCTCTCTCTCTGTATACATGGCTTGAAAGGTCAAACCTTTCCCAATCTGCCTAATCTCCCGTGAAGCGAGAGCAAGCGGAAAATGCGAATGGAAATCTGCCATCACGGACGGAAAGTAAAATTTTTTTCAGCAGAAATGGCAGGCGTTCCTGCTTTGAATTGCGTTCTTATTCCTTCGTCATTCAACGTGACTGTATTCTCGCAGGCTAAAAGGATTTCCAAAACACGGAATTGAGGGACTTTGAAACAGAACTTCGTTTCGTGCCTGATGTTAATTGTTTCGTGCGAATATCAGGATTTCCCCTTCATTGAACTGGGAGCAGAATTTTCATCTTTACTTTTCTTCAAGTTCCGTAGTTCAAGAGTCTTAGCGATGCTGCCGTAGACCAGGTTCTTAACCTATTTTGACTGTGGAATCCATTTCACCATTATACAAGGCAATTCAAAATGATTCATCCGATAGCAAATGACTATATTTTATGTGTTTCTAAAGATACAGCGATTAAATGTACCTAGGACAAAGGAAAAACTGTTAAAATTTAGTTATCATACCTTAAAAATGCTCTATGCAGAGCCATAACGAGGCATTTCTGCACCCGGGACAAACCACAAGATATTTCGCCTCCATTTGATTTTGTATCTTATTACTTATGTAATGATGAATGTTAGTATATACACCGACGAGCCATTATATCATGACCACCTACCAAATAAGCTGTAACAACCCACTTTAGTCCGTGAAACAGCGGCCACTCGACGAGGTAGCAAGAGGTATCCTGGGGTATCAGGTACCGTACATTTTGAGGTGGTGGTAATTTAGCACAAGACGAACCACAAATGTTCGATTGGGTTCATGTCAGGTATATTTGAATGCCAGATCATTTACATAAAGTTACCAGCATGTTCCTCGAACCACTCCTTGACGATTTTGGCAGTGGTGCATTGTCCTGTTGATAATGGCCATACCCAGCTTGGAACACAGTTGCCATGAATGGAGGAACTCGGTCAGCAACGATGTTTAGATACCTGACAGCCAGTGGCGCATTATCCTGTTTGTAATGGCCATCACCAGCAGGGAACACAGTTGCCATGAATGGGGGAACTTGGTCCGCAACGATGTTTAGATACCTGACAGCCAGTGGCGCATTATCCTGTTTGTAATGGCCATCACCAGCAGGGAACACAGTTGCCATGAATGGGTGAACTTGGTCCGCAACGATGATTAGATACCTGACAGCCAGTGGCGCATTATCCTGTTGGTAATGGCCATCACCAGCAGGGAACACAGTTGCCATGAATGGGGGAACTTGGTCCGCAACGATGTTTAGATACCTGACAGCCAGTGCCGCATTATCCTGTTTCTAATGGCCATCACCAGCAGGGGGAACACAGTTGGCATGAATGGGGGAACTTGGTCCGCAACGATGTTTAGATACCTGACAGCCAGTGGCGCATTATCCTGTTTGTAATAGCCATCACCAGCAGGGAACATAGTTGCCATGAATGGGGGAACTTGGTCCGCAACGATGTTTAGATACCTGACAGCCAGTGGCGCATTATCCTGTTGGTAATGGCCATCACCAGCAGGGAACACAGTTGCCATGAATGGGGGAACTTGGTTCGGAACAATATTTAGATACCTGACAGCTAGTGGCGCATTATCCTGTTTGTAATGGCCAGCACCAGCAGGGAACACAGTTGCCATGAATGGGGGACTTGGTCCGCAACGATGTTTAGATACCTGACAGCCAGTGGCGCATTGTCCTGTTGGTAATGGCCATCACCAGCAAGGAACACAGTTGCCATGAATGGGGGACTTGATCCGCAACGATGTTTAGATACCTGACAGCCAGCGGCGCATTATCCTGTTTGTAATGGCCATCACCAGCAGGGAACACAGTTCCCATGAATGGGGGAACTTGGTCCGCAAAGACGTTTAGATACCTGACAGCCAGTGGCGCATTATCCTGTTGGTAATGGCCATCACCAGCAGGGAACACAGTTGCCATGATTGGCTGAACTTGGTCCGCAACGATGTTTAGATACCTGACAGCCAGTAGCACATTATCCTGTTTGTAATGGCCATCACCAGCAGGGAACACAGTTCCCATGAATGCGGGAACTTGGTCCGCAGCGATGTTTAGATACCTGACAGCCAGTGGCGCATTATCCTGTTTGTAATGGCCATCACCAGCAGGGAACACAGTTGCCATGAATGGGGGACTTGGTCCGCAACGATGTTTAGATACCTGACAGCCAGTGGCGCATTGTCCTGTTGGTAATGGCCATCACCAGCAGGGAACACAGTTGCCATGAATGCGGGAACTTGGTCCGCAACGATGTTTAGATACCTGACAGCCAGTGGCGCATTAACCTGTTTGTAATGGCCATCACCAGCAGGGAACACAGTTGCCATGAATAGGGGAACTTGGTCCGCAACGACGTTTAGATACCTGACAGCCAGTAGCACATTATCCTGTTGGTAATGGCCATCACCAGCAGGGAACACAGTTGCCATGAATGGGCGAACTTGGTCCGCAACGATGTTTAGATACCTCACAGCCAGTGGCGCATTATCCTGTTATAATGTCCATCACCAGTAAGGAACACAGTTGCCATGAAATGGTATAATTGATCTGCAACGATGTTCAGATACCTGACAGCTGTCAGGGATTGTGCTATTGCGATAGTGGGGCCTAAAATGTCGCAAAAAAACATCGCTTTTAGCATAAACTATAACGTAGTAAATTTCTCCGTCATTTTTATCCGCGCCAGGATTCGAACCCGGGTCCTCTCATTCCGGAATAAGTTGCTCTACCCATTGAGCTACGCGGACGTATTATTCTGATTCCTTTCTGCCTTTATGTCGTGTGCGTCCTTCTGGCAGGTACGTCACATCTCCTGGTACGTTACAAAACCACTGACAGCATGTTTCCGCCTAACAGTGCATCCAGATGCTATAGGCTCCATTGGTAATCGGCGTATCCGCGCTCGGCCGTCAACGTGATACACCAGAAATCTTGATTCGTCAGACCAGGCCACTTTCGTCCAATCATCCACAGTCCAATCTCGATTCTCTTGAGCAAATTTATTCGCTGTTGGCGATGACATGAAGTGAACATGGGAACCCGGCTGGGTCTTCGGCTGCGCAGGCCCATGCGCAGAAGGCTGAGATGAACTTCGTGTTGTGACACATTGCCCTGATAACCACTGTTGTAGGTGCAGGTGATTTGTCGCACTGTATCCCTGCTGTCGCTGTGAAAAAATGCGCGACAGTCTCCGCTCTCCTCTGGCATCAGTGATCTGCAGACGACACAGCTTCCGTCGTTTGGCCATATGTGCATCACTTTGGATACGTAATCACCACAGAACAACAACTTCTGCTATAAGAAAAATTTGAAATTATATAAGAAACATTTCTCAGCGGAAACGCTCGCCAACAAAGAAATAATTTTTCAAATCGGACTCTTAGAAGCAGAAATATCGAAAAAAATAAGATATGAATCTACGCTTCCTGGCGGAGAAACAATACATTCTTTTAAGAAGAAAATATTCCGAAAAGGTTTATCGATGTGAGTAGTATCCGTCCACAAACGATTTTTTTCGATAGAGATTTTAGAAGTGCAAATACATCAGAAGCGGAAATTAAGGCTTACTCCCCTTGCGGCCAAACCATTTTTTTGCCAAAAATATGAAATTATGTGCAAAATATTTCCGATCTGAAGCTGTACTCGCTGCAGAAATAGTTTTTGAAATCGGAGTTTTAGAAGCAGAGATGTCGGGGGAAAATGTAATTTACTTTTACGCCACCTAGCGGAAAGTCTATGAATTAATTGAAAATTTTGAAATTATGTGAAAAACATGTTGCTCCAGATACGCTATCCAACGGAGAAGGAATTTTTGAAATCGGACTCTCAGAAGTAGAGATATTGACAAAACTAAGATATATATATATCTACGCCCCCTGTCGTAGAAGCCGTTCCAAATATTAAGAAGAAAATATTCCGAAAAGGTTTATCAACCTGAGTGGCATCGGTCCACGAAATAAGTTTTTCAATCGAGATTTTAGAAGCTCAGATTTTGTGGCAAATACATCAGAAACAGAAATTAATATTTACGCCCCACTGGTGAGGAAACCATTCTTTACCAAAAATTACAAATTATATACAAAAGATATCCCATCAGGAGCTGTATTTGCTGAAGGAAAAAAAATTTCAAATAGAAGTTTTTGAAGTAGAGATATCAGGGGAAACGAAATTTATTTTTACACCCCCTAGCGAAAAATCTAAGCGTAACTTCAAAAAGTGACTATACCTTAAATAGTCTTCGACGTAAATGTAATCTAATGGTACAAGATTTTTTTCAATCAGATGCTCAGAAGCAAATATATGGAATAAAATACATCAGTTGTACAAGTAAGTTTTAAAGCATTTTTTGGGTGACGTGTACCGCAAATTTACATATCCGTCGTTCCCACGAGTTCTTGTCATGTGACCGTAACTGGTCACGAATATAAAATGTGACACAGAAGTTTACCGAAAAGTCAAACGCATTTGCACATCGTAGGTGAAAGATGGCAAGCGATACTGCATTCATTACGAATTCCATCAAGGAAAAGTGCTGCAAAAGCATGTGCATCAATCTGTTCTGTTTCAGGGGGAAAATATAGTATCGAAAAGCACGTGTGAGTTTTAGTTTTGACGGTTTAGATCAGGTGATTTTGATGTTAGTGATCGACAATGTAGCAGTAAGTGGCACATGAGGAACTACAAGCATTGCTGGATGAAGATCGCCTTAAACGCAAAAAGAACTAGCTGAACAACTGGGGGTAACTCAACAAACCATTTCCAATCGTTTACGCGCAATGGGAAAGATTCAGTAGGAAGGAAAATGGGTGTCACATGACCTAAGACAGAGGAACAAGGATGAGCGTGTCATGAAGTGTTTGAATCTGTTAAATGAACAAAACAGAAATTATTTCCTGTGGAAAATCGTTACGGGTGATGAAAAGCGGATATGGTACGACAGTGGACTCTATACGTCACCGAGACCCTTCGTTAGAAAATATTAAACGACAAGAAACCAAGTTTACCTAGGAAAACAGGAACTCAAAAGGAAGGTCAAATTAGAGGTATATGTCACAGAGTCGCTTTGTCAGAAAATAATTAACGAGAAGAATCCAAATTTACATAAGAACACAGAAATTCAAAAGGAAGGCTAAATTAGAGGTATTAGTCAGAGAGTCCGTTTGTTAGAAAACATTTAACGAGAAGGAACCAAATTTACATAAGAACACAGGAACTCAAAAGGAAGGTTAATTTAGAAGTATGCGTCACGGAGTCCCTTTGTTAGAAAATATTTAACGACAAGTAACCAAATTTACATACGAACACAGGAACTCAAAAGGAAGGTCAATTTAGAAGTATGCGTCACAGAGTCCCTTTGTTAGAAAATATTTAACGACAAGTAACCAAATTTACATACGAACACAGGAACTCAAAAGGAAGGTTAATTTAGAAGTATGCGTCACGGAGTCCCTTTGTTAGAAAATATTTAACGACAAGTAACCAAATTTACATACGAACACAGGAACTCAAAAGGAAGGTTAATTTAGAAGTATGCGTCACGGAGTCCCTTTGTTAGAAAATATTTAATGACATGTAACCAAATTTACATACGAACACAGGAACTCAAAAGGAAGGTTAATTTAGAAGTATGCGTCACGGAGTCCCTTTCTTAGAAAATATTTAAGGACATGTAACCAAATTTACATACGAACACAGGAACTCAAAAGGAAGGTTAATTTAGAAGTATGCGTCACGGAGTCCCTTTGTTAGAAAACATTTAACGAGAAGGATCCAAATTTACATAAGAACACAGGAACTCAAAAGGAAGGTTAATTTAGAAGTATGCGTCACGGAGTCCCTTTGTTAGAAAATATTTAATGACATGTAACCAAATTTACATACGAACACAGGAACTCAAAAGGAAGGTTAATTTAGAAGTATGCGTCACAGAGTCCCTTTGTTAGAAAATATTTAACGAGAAGGAACAAATTTACATACGAACATAGGAACTCAAAACGAAGGTTAATTTAGAGGTATGCGTCACGGAGTCCCTTTGTTAGAAAATATTTAACGAGAAGAAACAAATTTACATACGAACATAGGAACTCAAAAGGAATGTTAATTTAGAGGTATGCATCACAGAGTGTCCCTTTGTTAGAAAATATTTAACGAGAAGGAACCAAATTTACATACGAACATAGGAACTCAAAAGTAAGGTTAATTTAGAGGTATGCGTCACGGAGTCCCCTTGTTAGAAAATATTTAACGAGAAGAAACCAAATTTACATACGAACATAGGAACTCAAAAGGAAGGTTAATTTAGAGGTAAGCGTCACAGAGTATGCGTCACAAAGTGTCTCTTTGTTGGAAAATATTTAACGAGAAGTAACCAACTTTACATAAGAATACAGGAACTTAAAAGGAAGGTTAATTTAGAGGTATGCGTCACAGAGTATGCGTTACAGAGTGTCCCTTTGTTAGAAAATATTTAACGAGAAGAAACCAAATTTACAGAAGAACACAGGAACTCACAAAGAAGGCTAATTAGAGGAATATGTCACATCCTTCTATAAAAAAATATTTAACGAGGAGAAACCAAATTTACGCAAGAACACAGAACACAAAGGGAAGTTAAATTAGAGATATGCACCACAGAGTCCCTTTCTAGGAAAGTATTGAACGACAAGAAAACAAATTTACATAAGGACGCAGAAACTCATAAAGCAGTTTAAATCAGAGGTGCAACGAGAATAAACCAATTTTACATAGCAACACAGTTACTCATAAGGAAGGTTAAATGAGAGATATACCTCACAGACTCCCTTTGTTAGAAAATATTTTACGAGAAGAAACCAAATTTACATAAGGAAAACAACTGTTAACATGAGTATGTTGTTCCGAACATAGACAGAACACGTGCAGCTATGTTATGAAAGTTTACATATTTGTCCTTTGAAACTAACTGGTAAAACTATGCTAGATTGCAGCTGTTGAATTTTTCTTTTAGGAAAGAGCCACAAGGAAAGTTTGTTAATTCATGCTGATGTTCTTTAGGCGCGTTGCCAGCATTATAGGAAAATGGAGACTTGAATATATTGAAAATATTTTCAATGTCTTTGAAACATTCAAAGCTCCACACAGTTACAGTCTTCGTACATAAGCTAGTTACTTATAAAACAGATGGCTTTGCCAAGCATTACTATGTTTATATTTTATTTAATCATCATCAACATCATTGTCAACCATTATCAATCCACTGCTGGACGAAGGTCTCCCCAAGTTTCCTCCACAACGGTCTGTCTTGTGCCAATCTCCTCCATGTCACTCCCGCATACTTTCGAATTTCATCCACCCATCTTCCACGTGGTCTTCTTCTGGGTCTTTTCCTGTCCCTTGGAATCCAATCTAAAATTTCGGCTGTCCATCGATGGTCTGTCCTTCTGGCAGTATGTCCTTCCCATTGCCATTTCAGGGATTTAACTCTGATCATGATGTCTTCCACTCTTGTCATTTTTCGGATCCACGTGTTCCTCTTCTTATCTCTCCTGGTTACACCAAGCATGCACCTCTCCATGCTTTTTTGAGTTGTCTGCAGCCTTTGTATGTCTCTTTTAGCTAAGGTCCACGTCTCTGCACCATACGTAAGCACTGGAAGGATGCATTGATCAAACACTTTTCTTTTAAGACATAATGGCATATTGCTCTTGAAAATTATGCTGTTTCTTCCAAAAGCTCTCCAGGCAAGTTTTGTACGCCGATTAATTTCTTCACCAATGTGACCCTCACTTGATATCTGCTGTCCAAGATAAACGTACATCTCCAGCTTTTCTCCATCAATCGATAAATCTTCATTTCTTGTAAAAGCATTGTACATCACTTTTGTCTTCTGAATTTTATTTAATATATAATAACATATTTGAAAAAAGAGTGATTTATTTTGTAATAATTCATGCGGGCCGCAAAACGGTTGGCAGCTTGCCACATGCACCCCTCGGGCAACAAGTGTGAGAGTACTGTTGTACACATTGTTTTCCACTATTGGTAGATTGCTCATCTGGCGAAAACCTGCTGAAGTCTGCCAGCCCGACTGTTTGGTTCAGATTATGAAGCCTGGAAGTGTATATCTGATGCTGTGGGGTGCCATAGTATGGCAATCCTTAAAGGACAAAGGACATCGGTTATTCTATTTGGTCGTGTAACATCTGCAACATACGAATCCATTTTTAGGAACCACCTGCAAACAATGTTGCAGGCATTATTTTCTGCTGAAAGTCCACGGAAGTACCAGTGCATTGTGCGAAGCGTGTCAAGTTGTGGTTTGCACAGCATAAGGACGAGGTTATAGCACCTTACCTCGATAAAATCTCCGGACCTCAATATTCATGAACATTGCAATTTCCGGACCTCAGTATTCTTCAACACTTCAATTTACGGACGTCAATATTGTTCAACATTTCAATCTCCGGACCTCAACACTCTTCAACATGTCAATCTCCGAATTCAGACTCGTGACCACAGTATTATTCAACATGTCAATCTCCGACTTCAATCTCGTGACCACAGTATTCTTGAACATTTCAATCTCCAGACCCGAATATTCCTGAAAATTTCGATCTCCGAACCTCAGTATTCTTGAACATTTCAATCTCCGGACCTCAGCGTGCTTCTGCATTTCAAACTCCGTATCACAACAATCTTGAACACTTCAATCTCCGGACCTCAGTGTTCTTGAACCTCTTATCTCCAGACCTGAATATTCCTGATTATTTCAATTTCCAGACCTCAAAAATTCTTGAACATTTCAATCCCCGAACCTTAATATTCATGGACATTTCAATTTCCGGATCTCAGTAGTCTTGAATAATTCACTCTCAGGACCTCAGTGTACTTCAACACTTCAATCTACGGACGTCAATATTCATCAACATTTTAATCTCCGGACCTCAACACTCTTCAACATGTCAATCTCCGGATCTCAACAATCTTGAACACTTCAATCTCGGGACCTCAGCATTCTTGAACATTTCAATCTCCAGACCTGAATATTCCTGAGAAGTTCAATCTCCGAACCTCAGTATTCTTGAACATTTCAATCTCCGGACCTCAACATGCTTCCGCATTTCAAGTCAGGATCTCAACAATCTTGAACATTTCAATCTCCGGAACTCTGTTTTATCAAACTTTTTATCTCCAGACCTGAATATTCCTGAACATTTCAATCTCCAGACCTCAAAAATTCTTGAACATTTCATTCCCCGAACCTTAATATTCTTGAACATTTCAATCTCCGGAGCTCAATATGCTTGAACATTTGAATCTTCGGACCTCCACATTCTTGAACATTTCAGACTCCGGACCTCAGTATTCTTGAACATTTCAATCTCCGTACCTCAGTATTCTTGAACATTTCGATCGCCAGACCTCAACATTCTTGAACATTCCAATCTCAGAACCTAAATTTTCTTCAACATTTCAATCTCCGAATCTCAACATTCCTGAACATTTCAATCTCCGAACTTCAATATTCGTGAACATTTCAGTCTCCGGACCTCAACATTCCTGAACATTTCAATCTCCGAATCTCAATATTCACGAACATTTCAATCCCCGAACCTTAATATTTATGAACATTTAAATTTCCGGATATCAGTAATCTGGAATAATTTACTCTCTGGACCTCAGTGTACTTCAACACTTCAATCTACGGACGTCAATATTCTTCAACATTTCAATCTCCGAACATCAACACTCTTCAACATGTCAATCTCCGGATCTCAACAATTTTGAACACTTCAATCTCGGGACCACAGCATTCTTGAACATTTCAATCTCCAGATCTAAATATTCCTGAAAACTTCAATCTCCGAACCTCAGTATTCTTGAACATTTCAATCTCCGGATCTCAACAATCTTGAACACTTCAATCTCCGGACCTCAGTTTTGTCAAACTTTTTATCTTCAGACCTGAATATTGCTGAACATTTCAAACTCCAGACCTCAAAAATTCTTGAACATTTCAATCACGGAACCTTAATATTCTTGAACATTTCAATCTCCGGAGCTCAATACGCTTGAACATTTCGATCTTCGGACCTCAACATTCTTGAACATTCCAATGTCCAAACATATTCTTCAACATTTCAATCTCCGAACCTCAATGTTCCTGAACTTTTAAATTTCCTGACGCCAATAATCTTGAACATTTCAGTTTCCGGAGTTCAACATTCCTGAATATTTCAATCTCCGTACCTCAATATTCTTGAACATTTCAGTCCCGGACCTCCATATTCCTGAACATCTCTATCTCCGAACCTCAATGTTCCTGAACATTTTAATCTCAAGACCTTTATATTCTTGAGCATTTCAGTATGCTGAGCTCAATATTCCTGAACATTTCAATCTCCGGACCTCAGGGTTCTTGAACATTTAAATATCTGAACAACAGTATTCTTGAACATTTGAATCTCCGAACATCAACACTCTTGAACATTTCCATCCCCGGGCCTCAATATTCTTGAACATTTTAGTCTCCAGACTACAAGGTTGGTTCTTGAACATTTCAGTCTCCAGACCACAAGTTTGGTTCTTGAACATTTCAATTTCCGGAGCTTAATATTCCTGAACATTTCAGTCGCCGTACCTCAATATTCCCAAACATTTCAGTTTCCAGACCTCAATATTCTTGAACATTTCAATCTCCGGAGCTCAATATTCTTGAACATTTCAATCTCAGAACCTCAATATTCTTGAACATTTTAATCTCCGGACCTCAATATTCTTGAACATCTGGGAGTATCAGGAGCGAAAGGCCACGTCACACTTTTCGCCCCCAAAATCACTTGCAAAATTGGGATATATTGTATTTGAAGAGTGGTTCAAAATTAGACAGTATTATCATATGCGGTGATTTGTGTAAATTATTTCCAAATCGAATTGCTTCTGTTCTGAAAGCCGGAGGTGGATCTTATAACTTATTTATAAAGAGTTGTCCACAAACAATACGTTTTTCGGGTATTTTGATATACCCTGTGCCTAAGACAAATCCGTTGGATTGCACAGAATTTTCTGGAACCAGTTGTAAGAACGTTCTGCTGTGCTTTATATGTGCTAACAATAGCAGAAGAGGATGGCGGTCACTAGTTTTATTTTTTTATCAATTCCTTTTTTCGCAAAACAGTCTCAGCTTCGGCTATAATACATGAGAGGAAATAATAATACTATAATATATGGAGGAGAAAAAAATTCGTGGAAAGAAAGATTTCTTTATTTTTTTTTATCGGAACCTAAAAAGAGATCCACGCTCACGAAGCATAACTGTTAGTCTGTATCGAAGAACATATGCGTTTCTTTATTTATCGAAGGTGGCACCTCCTTTCATTGATGTATGTGTGTGTGTGTGTGTATGTTGTTGGTTTCTTCCATTCTAGCCGGAAACATAACGTGTTGTTGATGGCAAAGAACTGGCCGCCCAAATGTGGCGGACAAGTGCTAATTCCAGCGGCATTCACGCAAAAGACATTTTGATGAATAGCCTCCGATTGCAAGCCCGTCAGCGCCTTTGCTGAAGCCTACTTCGACCGTAACAACGGTAGAGAAAGACCCGTAATAGCATCAGCGTCGAATGAGGCCTCCACTGACCTTTTTTCCCATCGAATTTTCCGTTTTTTGGAAGTCTGCCTCATCAGAAGTGCGGAAAAGAGACAGAGAGAGAGATAGGGAGAGAGGCGAAGACTTTTCTGACTATCTGACGACCTCCCGTGTCATCAAATCAACTGGTCGTCTTTTTCACTCCCTTCTTCTTCCTATTTCTGTTTGGCACTTCTACTAAATAAAGACTACACATCCTTTTATTTTTCTAACCAAGAAAAACACACTACATTTCTTAGACACATACAAATAAATAGAAATTACGATAAAGGGAACAAAATGGGTTCCTCTGTAACCCTATGTCTGCTACAACAAGTAGCTACTATTTTTTTGAGAAAATTACGGGAAGATTCGCTTTTTTCTTAGCCGGGCAGTACACAGAAATAGTATTTAAGAATCGCGTACGATGTGCACTCCTTTTGACGATAGTCAATCAGAATTAGTACGTAATTAGGTAGAACTGCACCGGTTTTTCGACAAATAAAACAAGAAAGACGACACCAAATCTTCGGGTGTAAAGATCATGTCTTTTGAATCCGTTCTTATGCGAATTAAATTTACAAAAGCTATTCAAAATTAACGGTACCGGTATGGGAAACAATAGTATGTGACTGAAGAAAGAAATTTTTCAATCGGGTTTTTAATCCCGCAGATATTGCTGTAAAGGGAAACGTCGACTTACGCCCTCTAGTGGCAGACGTTTGCTTCAAGAAAAATTTGAGTTTATATGAGAAACATTTCGCAGCGGAAACGTTCTCCAGCAAAGAAAGAATTTTTCAAATCGGGCTCTTAGAAGGAGAGATATCGACAAATGTAAGATATGCATCTGCCCCCCCCTTCCCCCTCTGAAAAAAGATACATTATTTTAAAAAGAAGGTATCTTCAAAAGTTTTTTCGGTTTGAGCGGTATCGGTCCATGAAATAATTTTCTCAATCGAGTTTTCAGGAGCTTAGATTTCACTGCAAATACATCAGTCGCAGAAATTAACACTTACGCCCCCTGGTGACCAAACCATTATTTATCAACTATTAGAAATTATATGCTGATAATATCCTATCAGGAGCTGTATCCGGTGCAGAAGGAATTTTTCAAATCGGTGTTTAAAAGCAGAGATATTGAAGAAAACACAATTTACCTTTACGCTCCCTAGCGGAGAGTCTATGCATTACTTGAAAATTTTGAACTTACGTGAGAAGCATTTTACACTAAATACGCTATCTAACAAAGAAGAAATTTTTCAAATCCGACTTCTAGAGGCAGAGATATTGATTTTTTTTTTTTTTTTTTTGATTGGAGGTTTAACGACCACCGTGAGCTTCAACAATATTTTATTTGGAGCAAACATGGACAGGAAGATACAGATGGCCTGTGCTTAACAGTTACCAAAAGGTAAACAAGTGGATGACCTATTTACAATGACAATGAGATATTTACATTATGTGGATGCACTATATACAATGTAAGCAAATTCATAACACTGACAATACTGGACTGATGGGTTGACTTACTCTATGTACAACATATGTTCGCAAAGTGCATCAGCAGAGTGCCATCTCTAATAGGTGAACACCAGTACAAGGTATAACTATAAATTTTACAGTGTAAAAACAAACATGTATATTTTGAGCAATCTTGAAAAAAAGAAGAAAAGAGAAGAAAAGAGCAGAAGGTTTATACTTTTCAGTATCTGAAAGATAAGCGAATAAATGATCTATCCACAATGATGGTGTGAACTCTATACAAATTGAACAACTCAATGGGCTATAAGCAGTCGCCCGTCCCTAATTTAGGGTCACTGGTTCCAGGGAAGGGAGAGAGCCAGTGCCGTAAGACAAACACAACATACATGCCTGACCGGGATTCGAACCCGGACCCCTTACGGACGAATGATCAGAGGCCAACGCCTTAGACCACTGCGCCACCTGGGCGGCGCAGAGATATTGACAGCAATAAGATAGGCATCTACGCCCTCTGGTGGAGAAACCATGCATTATTTTAAGATAAGAATGTTCTCAAACGCTTATTGACAGGTGCGGTATCGGTCTACGAAATAATTTTTCCACCGAGCTTTTACAAGCTGAGATTTTGATGCAAATACCTACGAAGCAAAAAATTTAACGCTTCCGCCTCCTGGTGGCCAAATCATATTTTATAAAAAATTAAAAAACACAATAAAAACATTTCCCACCAGTAGCTGTATCCGGTGCTAGAAGATATTTTTTGAAATTGGAGTTTAAACAACCCAGATATCGGGGAAAGCGCAATTTACCTTTGCTCACCCTAGCGGAAAGTCAATGAATTATTTGAAAATTTTGAATTTATTTTAGAAACATCTCGCACCAGGAACTCTGCCCAACAAAGAAGAAATTTTTCAAATCGGATCATTAGAAGCAGAGATATTGACAAAAACAAGATATACATCTACGCCAACTGGCGGAGAAACCATGCATTGTTTTAAGAAGAAATATTCCAGTTTGTCTACGTGAGTAGTATTGGCCTACGAAATAATTTTTTCAATCGAGATTTTAGAAGCCCAGATTTTGCCGCAAATACATTAGAAGCAAAAATCGGCCTTACGCCCCCTGGCGGCCAAACTATTTTATACCAAAAATTAGAAATTATATGCAAAATATTTCCCATGATGAGCTGTATACGCTGAAGGAAACAGTTTTTTGAATCGTAATTTCAGAAGCAGAGATATCTGGGGAAAACAATTTACTTTTACGCACTCTAGCGGAGAATATATGCGTAACTTGAAAAAGGGACTATGCCTAATATAATCTTCTACTTGAATGGAATCGAAAAGTAAAAGTATTTTTTGAATTGGATATTTAGAAGCAAATAAACTGGCGTGCAAAAATTAAGGACGAGGAGGAGAAATTAGCATAACAGCGGAACGAGCAGGCAGAACGGACCGATAGACCACTCACGACATAGACTCGGGTCCGGTACGGTAGGGCATGCGCATATATGCAGCATGACGCAGGGGGTTGGAGTGTCGGAAGGGTATAAAGCACACGGGTGGTGTACGCTCAGCAGTTCGGGGAAAGCTATTGCACGATGTACATCGGTTTGAACGACGTCCAGTTGCTGCAACCACGTGATATGGCCAACAGAAAATCCAGTAGATGACATCTGGATGACTTTACTCGAGGTCGCGTCATTGGGAAGTTTGAATAAGGTCGAAGTGTGACTAGTGTGGTCGAGGAGTTCGGGATCGCTCACAGCGTCGTTTTACGGGCTTGGAGAGCATTTCAAACGACAGGAACAGCTGTCTGAGAGTTTAGCAGTGGCCGTCCACGAGCAACTACGTCGGCGGACGACCGGTATATTGTCCCACAGGCGAGAAGAGACAGACGGCAGACAGCGGGAGAAATCGCAAGGCACATGCAACAGACAACTAGATGTCTGTTGTCGCGTTTTACCGTGGCCAGGAGGCTGCACGAAGATGGTCTATTTGCACGACGATTAGTACGGTGTGTGCCATTAAAGCCTACTCATCGGAGACGGCGGTTTCTGTGGTGCCAGGAACATAAAAACAGGACACATCAGCAGTGGGGTCCAGTTATCTTTACGGATGAGGGCCGATTTAGTCTGACGAGCAAATCTGGACGTACACACATCTGGAGAGAGCAGGGAACATGCAATCACACCTCCAACATCATCGAAAGAGACCGGTTTGGAGGTGGCGGAGTTCTCTGTTGGGGCGGTATCATGCTTTGTAGCCGTAGTGACCTCCACATCTTCCAAGGAGGTTCAGTCACTGGTGTCCGCTATTGTACCGAGTTTCTCCTGCCTCACGGGCGTCTGTGTAGAGGTGCTGTGGGTCCTGGAGTTCCTTTTCATGGATGACAACGCTACACCTCATCGTACAGTGGCTGTCGCAGAGCTGTTGGAGAGTAATAATATTCAACGCATGGATTGGCCCGCAAGGTCCCCGGACCTAAATCCAATCGAACACGTGTGGAACCTTCTCGGGAGAAGCTTGGCAGCACGTAACCAGCCGCCAGCAAGGATTCCGTAGCTGCTATTGGTGCTACAAGAGGAATAGGCCGTAATGCCTCAACAGCTCCTTGAAAACCTCGTCCTCAGCTTGGACAGACGTTGTAAATCCAGCAACTCAGTCAGGGGTGATCATATCCCCACTAAAGACTGGATTTTTCTTGGCTTCCGCCTATCACATGGACGTTTCTGTCTTCTGTCCAGTTGTGCTCGAAGCTACCTTTTCAATAAAAAGCCTTTGTATCCTTTGGATTCCTTGTTAGGACGGTTTTTGCTCACTTGTCCCATATTCTTACATCTTGGGGATCTTATGGTATGATTTGAGTCGAGGTGGAGGACTTCTGCACGACGTTACATTCGGAAAACCGTCTCGTCCTTAATTTTTGCACGCCAGTGTATATGGATTAGAACGTGTTTTCAATTCGATATCTTCTACATTTACGCCCTCTAGCGGCCAAATTTTGCATCGATAAAAAGAACGAAATAAAGGTTCATAATTCGCACATTTCAAGCTTCCTACTGCAAAAATAAGTTTTCAAATCGGATTATTAGTTGCAGATATATCATGTCTACAGATGGACGGAAAAACCGGTAACATAAGCATGGTCATTTTTACAAAAGAAGTGCTAAAATACAAGAAAGATGGCATAAAATTTTCGGTTGTAATGTGCACGTTTTTTGAATCCGTCCTGACACGAATGAAATTTATCAAAGCTATTCAAAGTCAATGGAACCAATAAGAACATCCAGAAATTTGTACATCTGCTTAGATTCAGCAGCGGCTAAAAAGCATGTTACGGATATTAACAAATGGAGCTCAACACATTTCTCGTGGCACAAGGAAGGTATCAGAGACAAAAAGATTTCCAAATCAAACAGTTAAACGAAGAAATACAAGAGAGAAGGAAACATATACACTATCTACAAACAAGTAATTGGACACCTGTGACAGCAAAGGAAAACGAAGTTTATTCACCTTCAATAGCTGGTGGAGCCTCCACGTGCGGCGATTACAGCTGCGACCCTCCGGGGCATACTCTCAACCAGGCGTTGTACGACGGCTAGCGGTATTTTCTTCCACTCGGTTTGGAGAAGAGAGGTCAGTTCCTTCTCCGATTTCGGACGGTGGGGACACCCATTAAGTCGACGCACCAACTCATCCCAGATGTGCTCGATAGGGTTAAGGTCCGGGCTCTGCGCAGGCCAGTTCATTCGATTAACCCCAGTGTCACCATACCAAGTGGACCTCGCAACATGACAGGTGGCATTGTCATCCTGAAAGTAACATATGTCCACCCCGTATAACTGCCACAACGTAGGAAGCGCATGGCCATTCAAAATGGTGCAGTAGGTCTCGGCGTTGAGTCTGCCAGGAATTGCGACCAAGCGTCCCTTGCCATACCAGGAGAAACACCCCATAGCATAATTCCACCACCGCCGAACTTCACAGTTGGCACAATACATTCCGGCAGGAGACACTCTCCAGGCAGACGCCAAACCCAGTCCCTGCCATCCGAATGATAGAGGGTAAACCTTGATTCGTCGCTCCAAAGAACATGTTTCCACTGTTCATTGGCCCACTTTCGACGTTCTTTGCACCACGTTAGCCGAGCAGCGCTATTGGACTTTGTAATCAAAGGCTTGTGGGCTGCAGCACGTCCATGATAACCGAGCAGGTGGGCTTCCTTACAGATGGTATTCATCGAAAGAACACTCCCGGATGCCTGTTGAAACTCCTTGCGGATGTGGCCCATAGATTTGGCGCGGTTCTTCCGAATTTCTCTGGCCAGCACCCTTCGGTCTCTAACTCCCAGTTTTGTGGGTATGTCGGGTCGGGGCACATTCCGACAGTCACCTCTCGTCTTCCACTTGAGAATCTCTTTTGATTTTGCCACTGTTGATTTTGGGTACTTCAACTCGCTGGATATGTCACGTATGGATCGGCCATTTCTGTGATACCCGACGATTGCACATTTCTCGAAATCAGAGAGCTCCGAACTGCGTGGCATCTTGCATGCGACTGGTTGCGCTGTTGTTTCCCACAGGATATTTAACGGCGGCAGCCGTGACGTGTGTCAGGACCGCAGATATCGTCGATTGCAGAGGTGTCCAATTACTTGTTGGTAGATAGTGTATAAGTCTATGCATTCTGGCGGAAGAATTTTGCATAATGGGAAAGTTTAAAATAAACAAAAATATATTCTGCATGGAAAACAGCTATGCTCAGAAAGAAACCTTTTCAATTATGTGTCCCGGAAGCAGAAGTAGCGAGAGAAAGGTTGCGACCTTTACGGACCCTAGCTGGAAAACTGTGCTTTATTTAAAGAGGATAATGCTTAAAATCTCTAGTGTAGCTAATGGCATACGGTAAAACAAGAAATTTCTCAACAGTGTCTTTAGAAGCGGCGATACAGCTGCAAACTGAAGTACGTGAACACCACCTATCGACAGAACTGTGAACTACAAAATTTCGTATATATTATCCTAACCTATTCTACAAGAAAAAGGGCATCCGGTGTTGAAATAATTTTTGAAATCGAACTTGTAGAAGAAGAGGTATTGAGAAAAACAGATTTAGCACTCGCGCCCTTCAGAGGCGAAATTGCCGCCCCGGTGGCGCAGTGGTCTAAGGCGCTTGCCTCTGATCATTCGTCCGTAAGGGGTCCGGGTTCGAATCCCGGTGAGGCACGGATGTTGTGTTTGTCTTACGGCACTGGCTCTCTCCCTTCCCTGGAACCAGTGACCCTAAATTAGGGACGGGCGACTGCTTATAGCCCATTGAGTTGCTCACGGTGGTCGTTAAACCTCCAATTAAAAAAAAAAAAAAAAAAAAAAAAAAAAAAAGAGGCGAAATTAGGTATAATTTTGGGAAAAAATATGCACACAGAGTTTGCATGGCTAGCAGTATCTGACCGAAGAAAGAAATTTTTCAATCGGAATTTTAATACCGCAGATACTGCTGCAAATGCGAAACGTGAACTGACGCCCTCTGGTGGTAGACTTGCGCATTAAGAAATATTTGAAATTATTGACAAACGTTTCGCAGCGGAAACGCTCTCCAACAAAGAAAGCATTTTTCAAATCGGACTATCAGAAGCAGAGATATTGAAAAAAAAACAAGATATGCCTCTACGCCCCCTGGCGAAAAAGCCATGCATTATTTTAAGGAGAAAGTATTAAGAAAAGGTTTTTCGATGAGAGATGCATTGGCTAACGGAAGAATTTTCTCAGTCGAGTTTTCAGGAGCTCAGATTTTGCTGCAAACTCATCAGAAGTACAAATAAACACTTATGCCGTCTGGTGGCCAAACCAGTCTTCACAAAATATTAGAAATTATATGAAAATCATTATCAATCAAAAGCTATATCCGGTGCAGGAAGATTTTTTCAAATCGGAGTTATAGAAGCAGAGATATCGGGGATTACGCAATTTATCTTTACGCCCCCTATCGGAAAGTCTATAAATTACTTGAAACTTTTGAAAATATATGAAAACCATTTCTCACTGTAAACTCTACGTAAAAAAAGAAGGAATTTCTTAAATCGCTCTGTTGGAAGCAGAGATGTTAACAAAAATAAGATACACATTTGCGCCACCTGGTGGATAAACCATGATGTTTTTGAAGAAGAAAATATTTGGAAAAGGTTTATGGGCGTAAGTAGTATTGGCCCATGACCAAATTTTTTCAATCGATATTTTAAAAGCACTGATTTTTCCGCAAATGCAATAGAAGCAGAAATTATCCCCTAAACTCCCTGGTGGACAAACGGGTTTTTCACCAAAAATTAGAAATATATGCAACAGATTTTTCAATAGGAGATGTATCTGATGCAGAAAGAATTTTTCAAATCGGAGTATTAGATGCAGAGATATCGGGAAAAACGCAATTTAATTTTTACGCCACCTAGCGGAAAATCTATGAATAACTGGAAAAAGCGTCTGTACCTGAAATAGTCTTCGACATAAATGTAAATGAAAGGTGAAATATTTTTTTGAGTTGGATGTTTATAAGCAGTTATATGTAATAAAACGTATATCGAAATCGATATCATCTGCATTTACGCCCTTTAGCGGCAAGATTGTGTATCATAAAAAAAAAAAAAAAAAACGGAATAAAAGATCATCATTTTCACATCTCAAGCTTTCTAATATAAAAGGAATTTTTCAAATCAGACTATTATTTGCAAAGATATAGTGTTTACAGACGGACGAACAAGCAGAAAACATAGCCACATTCTTTTTTAGCACGTCTTTTGGGAAAAAAAGATCGTGCTTATGTTACCGGTTTGTCCGCCTGTACCCCCGATATCTCTGTAACTACTAGTCCGATTTGAAACATTCTTTTCGGTTTAGGAAGCTTGGAATATGCGAATGATGATCCTTTATTTCGTTTTTTTTTTTTTTTTTTTTTTTTTTTTACGGTGTACAATTTCACCGCTAGAGGGCGTAAACGCAGATGATGTCGAATTCAAAAATACATTTTGTTCCACATATTTGCTTCTAAACATCCGATTGAAAAAAGTCTTATCTTTCGATTCCATTTATATCGAAGAGTATTTTAGATATAGTTATTTTTTCAAATTACGAATAGATTTTCCTCTAGGGGGCGTAAAAGTAAGTGACATTTTCCCTGATAACACTGCTTCTAAAACTCCGATTTGAAATTTTTTTTCTTCAGCAGATACACTTTTTGATGGAAATTTTTTTGCATATAATTTCAAATTTTTGTTAAAGGATACTTTGGCCACGCGTAAGTGTTATTTTTTGCATCTGATGTATTTGCCATAAAATCGGAGCTTCTAAAATATCGATTGAAAAAATTCTTTCGTGGACTGATACCACTCACATCGATAAACCTTTTCGGAATATTTTCTTAAAATATTCCACAGTTTCTCCGCCAGGGGGCTTACAGGTATATCTTATTTTTGTCAATATCTCTACCTCTAGGAGTACGATTTGAAAAATTCCTTCTTTGTTGGATAGTGTTTTCAGTGTGACATGTTTTTTATATAATTTCAAAATTTTCAAGTAATTCATAGATTTTCCGCTATGGGGCGTAGAGGTTTCCCTCCTATATCTCTGCTTCTAAATCTCCGATTTGAAAAATTGTTTCTGCACCGGATACAGCTCCTGATGGGAAATCCTTTGCACATAACTTCAAATTTTTGAAAATAATAGTTTGGCCACCAGGTGGCGTAAGCCTTAATTTCCGCTTCTGATGTATTTGTAGCAAAATATGAGCTTTTAAACTTTCGATTGAAAAAAGTCGTTTGTTGACCGATACTACTCATGTCGACAAATCTTTCATATACATTTTCTTTTTGAAACAATGCACGGTTTCTACGTCAGGGGGCGTAGATGTATATCTTATTTTTGTCAATATCTCTACTTCTAGGAGTCCGGTTTGAAAAATTCTTTCTTTGTTGGATAGTGTTTCCGATGTGAAATGTTTTTCTATAAATTCAAAATTTTCAAGTGAATCACAGACTTTCCGCTAGGAGGCACAAAGTAAATTGCGTTTTCTGAGTTATTTCTGCTTCTAAAACTCCGATTTAAAAAATTCATCCTGTACTACATGCAATACCTGATGGAAAATGTTTTTCACATAATTTCTAATATTTTGTAAAGAATGGTTTGGCCACCAGGAACCATGAATGCTAATTTCAGCTTCTGATGTATTTACAGCAAAATCTGGGATCCTGAAAACTCGACTAAATGTTTTTTTTTTCTTGGACAGATACCGCTCATATTGAGAAACCTTTTGAGAATATTTTCTTCCTAAAATTTTCCAAAATGGTTTTCCCACCTGGGGACGTAAAGTCACATCTTATTTTTGTCGATATCCCTGTTTCTAAGAGTCCGATTTGAAAAACAAATATTTCTGTGTTGGAGAGCGTTTCCATTTTGAAATGTTTCTCATATGAATTCATGTTTTTCTTAACGAACAAGTCTGCAACCAGAGGGCGTAAGTTCACGATTCCGTTTACAGCAATATCTGAGGGATTAAAAACCTGATTGAAAAACTTCTTTCTTCCGTCAGATCTATTGTTTTCCATACCGGTTCCATTGACTTTGAATAGCTTTGATAAATTTAATTTGCGTCAGAACGGATTCAAAAGACGTGCTTATTACACCTGAAAATTCGGTGTCAATTTTCTTGTTACGCTTTCCAGCCGTAGGTTGAAAAAGCGTATACGCTCCAGCTTTTCCCGTCTGCTTGTCTGTCTGTCCGTCAGCCCGATAACTCTCGTAAACATTGTTCGATTTCGATGAAATTTCATTATGTGGTACTGATGATGCCACTCACATTGATAAATCTTTTCGGAATATTTTCTTAAAATATTCCACAGTTTATCCGCCAGGGGGCGTAGATGTGTATCTTATTTTTGTCAATATCTCTACCTCAGGAGTCTGATTTGAAAAATTCCTTCTTTGTTGAATAGTGTTTTCGGTGTGACGTGTTTTTCATACAATTTCAAAATTTTGAAGTAAATCATAGACTTTCCGCTAAGGGGCGTAAAGGTAAATTGCTTTCCCCTTATATCTCTGCTTCTAAATTTGTCGATATCTCTGTTTCTAAGGAAGGAACCCTATTAAAAATGGGCGGAATGGGGTCAAAGGTCAGGACATAGGAGGGATCCATTCCGACAACATTATGCGTCATAATGTACGCAATAATGCTTCGATTGCGGTAAAACTTCTTTATGTTGTTCCAGAGATGTACTGAACCGGTTCTGTTCAGCATTATCGAAATGGGGTCAAAAGGCAGGACACAGGAGCTATATTTGTTCCGCAGCTGTTATCCTCATAACTTGAGTAAAAATGCTTCTAATGCGACAGGTCAGTTGCAAGTTTTTCTTATCGTGTTAGTCGACAGTATAATTTTCAACATTTCA
>CM076999.1:14143785-14206285 GCA_039090855.1 Macrothele yani | reverse complement strand
TCTTTTTACCTTTGCGGTAAAAAAAAATGGCCTGCCCGACCCATTGCTATGCTCTATAAACTAAAAAAAAGCCCGACCCGGTCTACTCCTCATTAAAATTCACGTCATATACCCAAATTTCATTTATATTTCGTTATGCAGTTACATTTGATCATATTATATTTCAATATTAATTTTAAAACATATAATACGCATTAATAAGGAAACATATATAATATAGAATATTGAAAGCAAACTGAATTTGCTTGTACCACTTACTGGTCATCCACGGAAAACTCCTCAGAAAACTTGAAAATCTAATCGTCCTGGAGCGGGAATCGAACTCCACATCTCCCGATTACCGGTCTTCACTGTCCAGGTGCTTGGAACTTCACTGCCCTGTGTGGTGAAATGGTTAGAATACTCGAAAGATAATCGGGAGATGCAAGGTTTGATTCCAGCTCCAGAACGATGAGATTTTCAAGTTTTCTCAGAGGTGTTACATGGATGACCAGTAAGCGGTACAAGCAAATTGAGTTTGCTATAAACAATTTGTCGATTTTCCATGTAATATGAAGAACAGTTCTTCATTTATTAACATAAATAATACATATAGTACTTATGTACACGGTAACCACACAACACGAAATTGAGTAAAAGGCTATGTATATACGAAATTGTACCGAAAGTATTGCAAAAGTGGGCATAAACTTTTAATTAACTGACAGAGGTCGTTCAAATTGCACATGTTGGTAGAGTAACCCTTCCTCTATAGTAACCCTTTTTCTTCATTGCAGGTAAATACGAGGGTTGTACCAAAATGATTGCAAAAGTGAGCATAACTTTTTTATTAACTGACAGAGGTCGTTCAAATTGCACATGTTGGTAGAGTAACTCTTCTTCTACAGTAACCTTTCTTCTTCATTGCAGGAATATACTAGGGTTGTACCGAAAGTAATGCAAAAGTGAGCACAACGTTTTTTCTTTAACTGACAGAGGTCGTTCGAATTGCACATGTTGGTAGAGTAACTCTTCTTCTATAGTAACGTTTCTTCTTCATTGCAGGAATATACGAGGGTTGTACCGAAAGTAATGCAAAAGTGAGCACAACGTTTTTTTATTAACTGACAGAGGTCGTTCGAATTGCACATGTTGGTAGAGTAATTCTTCTTCTACAGTAACCCTTTTTCTTCATTGCAGGTAAATACGAGAGTTGTACCGAAAGTAATGCAAAAGTGAGCACAACGTTTTTTTATTAACTGACAGAGGTCGTTCGAATTGCACATGTTGGTAGAGTAACCCTTCCTCTATAGTAACCGTTTTTCTTCATTGCAGGTAAATACGAGGGTTGTACCAAAATGATTGCAAAAGTGGGCATAACTTTTTTATTAACTGACAGAGGTAGTTCAAATTGCACATGTTGGTAGAGTAACTCTTCTTCTACAGTAACCTTTCTTCTTCATTGCATCAATATACGAGGGTTGTACCGAAAGTAATGCAAAAGTGAGCACAACGTTTTTTTATTAACTGACAGAGGTCGTTCGAATTGCACATGTTGGTAGAGTAACTCTTCTTTTACAGTAACCCTTTTTCTTCATTGCAGGTAAATACGAGAGTTGTACCGAAATTAATGCAAAAGTGAGCACAACGTTTTTTTATTAACTGACAGAGGTCGTTCGAATTGCACATGTTGGTAGAGTAACCCGTTCCTCTATAGTAACCCTTTTTCTTCATTGCAGGTAAATACGAGGGTTGTACCAAAATGATTGCAAAAGTGGGCGTAACTTTTTTATTAACTGACAGAGGTAGTTCAAATTGCACATGTTGGTAGAGTAACTCTTCTTCTACAGTAACCTTTCTTCTTCATTGCAGGAATATACGAGGGTTGTACCGAAAGTAATGCAAAAGTGAGCACAACGTTTTTTTATTAACTGACAGAGGTCGTTCGAACTGCACATGTTGGTAGAGTAACCCTTCCTCCATAGTAACCCTTTTTCTTCATTGCAGGTAAATTCGAGGGTTGTACCAAAATGATTGCAAAAGTGGGCATAACTTTTATATTAACTGACAGAGGTCGTCGTTCAAATTGCACATGTTGGTAGAGTAACTCTTCTTCTATAGTAACGTTTCTTCTTCATTGCAGGAATATACGAGGATTGTACCTAAAGTAATGCAAAAGTGAGCACAACGTTTTTTTATTAACTGACAGAGGTCATTCGAATTGCACATGTTGGTAGAGTAACTCTTCTCCTATAGTAACCTTTCTTCTTCATTGCAGGAATATACTAGGGTTGTACCGAAAGTAATGCAAAAGTGAGCAGAACGTTTTTTCTTTAACTGACAGAGGTCGTTCGAATTGCACATGTTGGTAGAGTAACTCTTCTTCTATAGTAACGTTTCTTCTTCATTGCAGGAATATACGAGGGTTGTACCGAAAGTAATGCAAAAGTGAGCACAACGTTTTTTTATTAACTGACAGAGGTCGTTCGAATTGCACATGTTGGTAGAGTAACCCTTCTTCTACAGTAACCTTTCTTTTTCATTGCAGGAATATACGAGGGTTGTACCGAAAGTAACGCAAAAGTGAGCACAACGTTTTTTTATTAACTGACAGAGGTCGTTCGAATTGCACATGTTGGTAGAGTAACTCTTCTTCTATAGTAACCTTTCTTCTTCATTGCAGGAATATATGAGGGTTGTACCGAAAGTAATGCAAAAGTGAGCACAACGTTTTTTTATTAACTGGCAGATGTCGTTCGAATTGCACATGTTGGTAGAGTAACCCTTCCTCTATAGTAACCCTTTTTCATCATTGCAGGTAAATACGAGGGTTGTACCAAAATGATTGCGAAAGTGGGCATAACTTTTTTATTAACTGACAGAGGTAGTTCAAATTGCACATGTTGGTAGAGTAACTCTTCTTCTACAGTAACCTTTCTTCTTCATTGCAGGAATATACGAGGGTTGTACCGAAAGTAATGCAAAAGTGAGCACAACGTTTTTTTATTAACTGACAGAGGTCGTTCGAATTGCACATGTTGGTAGAGTAACCCTTTCTCTATAGTAACCCTTTTTCTTCATTGCATGTAAATACGAGGGTTGTACCAAAATGATTGCAAAAGTGGGCATAACTTTTTTATTAACTGACAGAGGTCGTTCAAATTGCACATGTTTGTAGAGTATCCCTTCCTCTATAGTAACCCTTTTTCTTCACTGCAGGTAAATACGAGGGTTGTACCAAAATGATTGGAAAAGTGGGCATAACTTTTTTATTAACTGACAGAGGTCGTTCAAATTGCACATGTTGGTAGAGTAACCCTTCCTCTATAGTAACCCTTTTCCTTCATTGCAGGTAAATACGAGGGTTGTACCAAAATAATTGCAAAAGTGGGCACAACGTTTTTTATTAACTGACAGAGGTCGTTCAAATTGCACATATTGGTAGAGTAACTCTTCTTCTATAGTAACCTTTCTTCTTCATTGCAGGAATATACGAGGGTTGTACCGAAAGTAATGCAAAAGTGAGCACAACGTTTTTTATTAACTGACAGAGGTCGTTCGAATTGCACATGTTGGTAGAGTAACTCTTTCTCTATAGTAACGCTTTTTCTTCGTTGCAGATTTGAAGCAGAGAAGAATGGAAGTCTGCTCTGATCTGCTAAAAGCGTTTGAAACCAATGAAGACTCAGGTTTTTCAATCTGGTGACAGGGGATGAAACATGGGCGTATCTTCACGATCCGGAAAAGAAGAATCGATCCATGGAAAGGCGTCACACCTCTTCACCAAAGCCTAAGAATTTCAAGAGCTAGCGATCAGCATAAAAAATCATAGTGACTGTTTTAGGGGATGATAAGAGTGTCATTCTCCTCGATTTACTGGAACGTGGCCCTACCGTGTCCGGCGAGCGGTACATTGAGACTCTCAATAAGTTTAGAGAAGCCATAAGGAGGTAGAGACCGAGCAATAATCTGAAAAGGATCCACATTTACCATGACAATGCGAGACCACACACATCCATGGCAACAAATCAGGCGATTAGTAAATTAGGCTAGTTGTTGGTTCTCAATCCACCCTACATCCTAGATCTGGCGCCCTCCGACTTCCACTTGTTCGACCCAATGAAGGAGAGTCTCAGGGGACAAATATTTGATGACACAGACGAGGTGAAGGTAGCTGCGAAGAAGTATGTACAAAAATCCACACCTGATATTTCCCGAAGAGGATTCGAGAGTTGGGTTCAACGCGGGCGGAAATGCGTCGCTTGTAATGGAGGCTATGTTGAGTAGTACCTTTGTATAGAGGAAGAGTTACTCTACCAACATGTGCAATTTGAACGACTTCTGTCAGTTTATAAAAAAGTTGTGCCCACTTTGGCATTACTTTCGGTACACATCTCGTATATAGCCGGAGTGAATCTCAATTCTCCTAAAGTATGCAGTCAAGCCAAACATTCTGCACATATAGAATTTGCGCATATATGGTCTAATAAATAATTTTCTACAATTGAATTTCATATTTTAGTTTGTTAGCAAATAATTTTAGTTGTTTTTGAAAATAATAATAATTATTGATATGTGTTAGGCATTGGTAACACAAATATATTTCTGTTTCTAGTTCCACAGTTATTAACCACTGTTCAGCTGAATTAAATATTGATACCTGGTAAAAACATTTTTACGCAAGTTATGACGCATAAAGGAAATGGAATAAATCCCGCTCTTATGCCCTGCCTGACATTTGACCCCATTTCGCACATTTTCAATACGGTTCGTGCCCAGATGGTTCCCTCCCACATACTAAAATTTCATAGACATCGAACAATTTTTACGCAAGTTATGACGCATAAATGCAATGGAATGGATCCAGCTCCTACGTCCTGACCTTTGACCTTATTTCGCCCATTTTCAATGGGATTCGTGCCCAGGTGGTTCCCTACCACGTAGTAGAATTTCATCGAATTCGAACCATATTTACACATGTTATGACGCATAAAGGCAATGGAATGGATCCCGCTTTTATGTATTGACCTTTGACCTCATTCCGCCCATTTTAAATAGGGCTCGTGCCCAGGAGATTCCTTACCACATACTAAACTTTCATCGAAATTGAACCATTTTTACGCAAGTTATGACGCATAAAGGCAATTGAATGGACCCAGCTCCTATGTGCTGACCCAGCAAAAACACAAGTGCTGGGAAACTGCTGGCCACCAGCTGGCAGTGCTGGGTCACTGCTGGCTGAAATCTGCCGCTCACGGCCCGGTAGTGGTCCGTTGGTGGCAGCGCTATCAGTTGGCGAGCCATTTTTGGCCCTGCAGCATCGCCGTGAATTGTGGGCCTCCAAGCAAGTGCCACTAGTGGCCCGTTGCTGGCAACCAATGCAACCCCCAACAGCAGGTGGAAGCATCGGGACTGCGCATGCGCAGAAGCAACACTTGCTGTCTCATGGTACCAGTTAGTTGAAGACGACGCTATCGCCATCTTGTTATTTTAGTGGATGTTAAGAAAAAATCCATAAGTGGAGAGGCGAATTAATTTCCTAATGAAATTTTACGTCGACGAAGATATCAGATTAAGCCGTGAAATACTAGATTACAGCCATGAAATACACCCACTCCAATCCCATGAATAACTATTCATGGAATGGAGTGGATGAATAACAAGAAAAAATTTGAAACCGCTTGAAACGCATATCCTGGAAAACCATTAAAACAGCGTTTGTTGGGAAAAATAAAAGAATTATACGCGTACAAAATTTATTAATTATTTGAAAGAAAAAAAAAGCAAAGCTATGTGGTGTACTCATCCATGGGTTGAATACACAAGACTGGGAGGAATTCGCTTCTAAAAATAACGAGAAGTAAAATAAAATATCTTTTACTCTTTAAAACAAATGTAGCTTCGGACAACGGAAAGGAAAGACACAACGTTAAAAATGTAACAGAATGTGACATGAACCCGGGTAAATATATATTTATTCAACAATCTCTTTTCAAGACGGCAAGGACAGTACAAAACTTTGGAAAGCGACTCTAAGTATGTACACTCCTTGAAAATGAGTGAAGTTCCCTTAAGGTAAAAAAAAAAAGCTATCGTTACGTTGAAAAAGTTAAATTATCAATTATATGAAACTGAGTTTTATGAAAAATACCTCGCAATATTGTAAAATCAAAGAGGGAAGCATTCGATTACAAATTGCATACCAAACAGATAGCTTCCAGCACATGTCCGAGCGTAAGGATTTAGTCCGGTCGGTGGCGAGCGCGGCTTCCACGCAAACGTTCCAGGATTAAATCTGGTCAGAGGCAAACGGACGTTTTTCCGGTCTGTTGAGAAAATTTCCCCAGCGCAGTGCGTTAATTCACAAGCTTCGTAAGGGTAGAAACAAAAAAATTGTAGCTTTAGGAAACTGCGGTCATCCTTGCTTTTTCTTTTATTGTTATGGCTACTACTGGGAAATTGGCGGACAAGATTCGGCAAGCCACCAGTTACGTCACGTGGTGGCTGGCTGCCACTAACGGCCCACTAGCGGAACACATTAGGCTAGCCATCATTTCTGGCACGTGCTTGCAGGACCACTTGTGGCAGCTACTGCCTGTGATGGACCACTGATGGCCCTGTTGTGGCATATGACAGCTGATGGGGTGCCAACTGTTGGCCTGAACTGCTGGCCCTTCTGTTGGCCGCCCTTACATTTTGTTGACGGTTCGGCAGTGGCAACATAGTGCTGGGCCATTGCTGGCAGTGCTGACCCAGCAAGACGGTTTTTGCTGGGGACCTTTGACCCAATTTCACCCATTTTCAATAGAGATCATCCCCACGTGTTTCCCTACCAGATACTAAAGTTTCATCGAAATCGAACAATTTTTTACGCAAGTTATGCCGCATAAGAGCAATGGAATGGATCCCGCTCGTATGTCCTGACCTTTGGCCCTGCTTCTCCCATTTTCAATAGGGTTCGTCCACAATTGGTCCCCTACCACATACTAAAATTTCCCCGAAATCGAACCATTTTCACGTGAGTTATCGTGCGGACGGACGGACAAAGCTGGAGCATATACGCTTCTTCAAACTACGGTTAGAAAGCGTAAAAAATGCCATTAATATAACTTAAAACAGGAAGAATGACACTGAATTATTGGGGTGCAATGAGCACGTCTTCGAATCCGTTCTGACGAGAATTAAATTTATCAAAGCTATCCAAAGTTAAGGGAATCGGTACGGAAAAATTTTGTATCTGACTGAAGGAAAAAGTTTTTCAATCGGGTTTTTAATCCCGCAGATATTGATGCAAACAGAATCAAGAACTTACGCCCTCTGGTGGCAGACTTGTGCGTGAACAAAAATTTGAAATTATCTGAAAAACGTTTCGCAGAGGAAATGCTCTCCAAAAAAACAAGAATTTTTTAAATCGGACTTTTAGTAGCAGATCCATCGACAAATGTAACATACGCATTTACATTACCTGGCGGGAAAAACATGCATTATTTTAAGAAGAACGTATTCTCAAAAGGTGTTTCGATGTGAGCGGTATCTGTCTAGGAAAGAATTTTTTGAGTCAAGTTTTCAGAAGCCCGGATTTTGGTACAGATACATCAGAAGCAGAAATTAAGGCTTATGTCCCCTGGTGGTCAAACCATTCATTACCAAATATTAGAAATTGTGTGAAAAAAGCATCTCCCACGAGGAGCTGTATGCGATATAGGAATAATTTTTCAATTCGGTGTTTTAGACGCATAAATATCGGGGAAACGCAATTTACCTTAACGCCCCCTAGCGGAAAAAATATGTTACTTGAAAATTTTGAATATATATGAAAAACATTTTGCACCGGAAACGCAATCCAACAAAGATGGGTTTTTTTCGAATTGGACCCATAGAAGTAGAGATATTGAGAAAAATAAGATACACATCTACGCCCCCCCCCCTGGCGGAGAAACCTTGCATTATTTTAAGAAGAAAATATTCCAATAAGGTTTATTGACGTGTGTGGTAGAGCGAATTTTTTCAATGGAGATTGTAGAAGCTCTGATTTTTTCAAATACATCAGATGCAGAAATCAACGCTTACTCCCCCTAGTAGCCAAACTATTCTTTACCGGAAATCAGGAATTATATACAATACATTCCCCATGGAATTAATTTTTATGCCCTCTTGCGGAAAATCTATGCATAATTTGAAAAAAGAGTATGCCAAAAATACTTTCCGACATAAATGGAATGGAAAGGTAAAGGATTTTTTTCAATCAGATGTTTAGAAGCAAATATATACACTGCTGACCACCCAAAATGCAACACCAAGAACGACACGAGATAGCAAAGCCTGATTTACTGGACACATAACAACAGATACAAAGATGAAACGATTGAGCTTACAGGCCCGTGCGAGTTGAGGAACACGCAGACATCAATAGTTCGTGTGGCCCCCATGGTTGGCAATAACGGCCGCTACACGCCGCGGCATCGAACGAAAGAGGCCTTGGATGTGGGCTTGTGGTATGTCGGTCCAGGCTGCTTCCACACATTGCCGCAGTTATTAAGGCGTAGCCGTGGGTGGTGCTTGCCGGGACACTCTGTTGCCGATCAGCGACCAGACGTGTTCGATGAGCAAAATATCGGGAGAACAGGCTGTCCACGGCAGCATTGACACCTGGTGGGCCACGAAGAATTGTTGCACGATGCGTGACACGTGTGGGCGCACCATTGTCCTGCTGAAACGTGGCCGCTGGCAGGTCCTGCAGGTAAGGGAGGACTACAGGCTCCATAGCGCCAGGCGACAAACCGGTATGGCGATGCATAATGCAGGCGTCATGCAGTCTCTCTCCGCGGTGCCGCCACACGCGGATCCGACCATCGTGGTGTTGCAGGCAGAAGCGGGATTTGTCGGTGGAGACAATGTCGGGACATTCCGTAGTTCAGGTGCGCCGTTCAATGGCCCACTGCCGCCGTACTCGATGGTGGTGTAACGTAAATGGTAATCGGAGCAATGGGCGTCGTGCGACAAGTCCTCGCTCCTGAAGACGACGTCGAACGGTACGTGCTAACACAGGTTTTTGCGCAACACACCCTATATCCTGCGCTAACGTTCGTGATGAGGCCGTGCGAGCCGTCAATGCTCACCGCACAACATGCCGGTCCTCTCGTTCGGTGGTGTGCCGCGGCTGCGGCAATAACTCACGTCGTTCTGTCCGTCCCTTCTGCACCCACCGCATCCATACTCGCCATACTGTGGCTGGATGTCGTTCCACACGGGCGCCGATGTCTCGGTACGATAAACTGCTGTCGCGATAAGCCACTATTCGTCCTCTGTCGAACTCCGAAACGTACTGGAATGACTGCCGTATTCTGCGACGAGGCATCAGGAAGCTTTTCACGCACAGGTCCGGCAGCACAACACACTTCCACTACTTACACCCCGCATTCTGTGCACCCTTCTCATAGTGCTTCTCGGTGGCGTGCCGGGCGCATATGATTTGCATATGCCCTGCAATGCTAATCGTTTCCATGTCCTTTTGCGGGAGACACATGCTGCGAATTTCAGGTCAATTGGATGTTTCCTTCTTGGTGTTACATTTTGAGTGGCCAGCAGTGTAGAAAAAAAAACGTATTTTCAATTCGATATCATCTGCATTTACGCCTTCTAGCTGCGAAATTGTACATCGTAAAAGAAAAACGATCATCATTCGCATATTTCGTGCTTCACGATACAATTTTTTCAAATCGGACTAATAGTTGGAGGGATATGGTGTCCACCCGCGGTCGGTCGGATGGACAGACGGACAAATTGATAACATAACACGATCTTTTTTTCACAAAAGACGCGATAAAAAGTAATGGGCTCATATATGAACCCTGCGGTGCTCATTCATGCATTACTCATTCGTGCATTTTCAGCTTCTATTTCACAAATAATCGCGAATTTCCGGTTTTTTCCTTAATTTATGGGCCACCAGATGGCGCTGCCGTTGGCTTCTTACAATTCGTCCGAAATAGGACCCGGTTTGAATCCCTTTGAGGAATGGATGTTGTGTTTCTCTTACGGCACTGGCTTTATACGTACCTTTCCTTTAGCCAATGGCCCTGAATTATGGAAGCGCGACTGCGCTAACAGCCTATCGAGATGCTCACAGTCGTCTTTAACCCCCCCCCCCCCAAAAAAAAAAGACAATTTATAAAAAAATACTCTAGTACGATTGAAGCGTTTGTTAAAAAATGTATTCAACATACTTTTCTTTTCCATTTTAATGTTTTTGAATTAACGGTGATAAACATTGGACGAAGCAGTGGACTAATCGCGATGGCTTCTGATCATTTGCCCGAAAGGGATCCGGGGTTTAGAATCCCGGTGAGGCATGGATATTGTGTTTGTCTTACGGTACTGACTCTCTCACTTCCCTGGAACCAGTGGCCTTACATAAGGGACGGGCGACTGCTTATAGCCCATTGAAGAGCCGCGGATGGCTTAGTGGTTAGCGAGTCAGACTATCAATGCAAGGTCCTCAGGTTCGAACCTGGGCTGATCTTTCAGAGATGGTGTGATTTATTAACAATCGCTGAAAATCCGCCGTGCATCGGACGAGCACGTTAAGTGACGGCCCCCAGGCTGGACCCACTGGTTAAATGGGTATCCTTTCCTATGTCCTCCCTGAAATTCTCTCACCCATTTATGTGCAATACCGTACTTGTACGGTGGCGCCATCTACTATACTCTAATCTCACTACAAACTGTTCTGTCAAAAGTCGCTAGACTTGCTCTCATTCCTTCCGTTTCTGTGTCCTGCCCAAAAGGCGATCTCGCTGTTGGTGGCTGGGACCTAAACTCTACTCACGGTGGACGGAAGTCCTACAAGGAAAAAAAAATTAAAAAGAATTTATAGCCCATTGAGTTGCTCACGGTGGTCGTTCAACCTCTAATCCAAAACAAAAAAAAATTATTTCCTTTGCGAACAAATCAGCTATCTTCACCTCTTTTCTTATCAGAACAATTCTGTCTCCCCGTCCCCCGAAGAAAAAAAAAAAGCTGCTGCAGAATTATCTACATCGTCCACGTAATGAAATAAAGAGGAATGCTGTGTTAGCTGACACTTACGGTAATACTTTTATCTAACAGATCATAATCTTCGATGATCGACAAATGAGAACTGTTCTTTCGCACTCTGAGATCGAAAACTTATCACTGATGAAGTATTTAATCATAAGGCAGAAGAAGCATTCTAGTAAATCATAGCGCCGATATCTCACCATGACTGTGGCAATGTTTTTTTTTTTTTTTCTTGCCATTCCTAGGTAACAACTGGCACATTTCCGATAGGAAAGTAGACGAAACGAGTTCGATAACTTATTTGCGTAAGGGTAATAAATTACTCCTCGTTGGAAACTCGATCGAACAACTTATCCTTCTACATGCGAAAAGAGCAGATGTTTGAAAAAAGTTTCACGAACTTGTGGCAGCTTTGAAACTAAGTATTTCGAATTTTGCGATGCAGCGTCCTTCTGTTTCCTGATAATGGAATTGAGCACTCCATGGAACTTTATAGACAGTCGCACTTTAATTTAAAGACAAAGGATGCAATCTATATAAACAAATCAATTACGACAAATTCCAATGTACGAGGATGAATAAAAAATATATCCATAATATACAGAATGAACAAAAATTAGCAACCAATTAAGAAGAAATCACAACTTTTTCTAAAATGGGTATAGGACGCGGTTGGGATAACAAATACACCAAAGAGCCATTATAAAGGAACATATGTAGAAGATTTTAGGAAGGGAGTGTCTGACCCCAGGTCTTAAACAACCCTTAGAAATAGGAAGATAGGAGATTTGGGCTAGAGCGCACGATAGGAAAGTGACACGGAAGCGAAGTAGAAAGGGGGAGGAAGACGCCCTTATTTATTACGGGATGGGGAGGCAGTACCCGGGGTCCGACGACTTAACGTGCCCATCCGACACACGGCGAATATTTAGTGGATCGAGCGTTCGTACCTGCCTGGGATCGAGCCTGAGGCCCTTTCCGTGGCAGTCACGAACGTTGCCCACTAGGCCACCCGGGGCCGCAAGGAGCAATTATATATTTTTTTTTTTTTTTTTTTTTTTTTTTTTGATTGGAGGTTTAACGACCACCGTGAGCAACTCAATGGGCTATAAGCAGTCGCCCGTCCCTAATTTCGGGTCACTGGTTCCAGGGAAGGGAAAGAGCCAGTGCCGTAAGACAAACACAACATCCATTGATTGATTGGAGGTTTAACGACCACCATGAGCAACTCAATGGGCTATAAGCAGTCGCCCGTCCCTAATTTAGGGTCACTGGTTCCAGGGAAGGGAAAGAGCCAGTGCCGTAAGACAAACACAACATCCATTGATTGATTGGAGGTTTAACGACCACCATGAGCAACTCAATGGGCTATAAGCAGTCGCCCGTCCCTAATTTAGGGTCACTGGTTCCAGGGAAGGGAAAGAGCCAGTGCCGTAAGACAAACACAACATCCATTGATTGATTGGAGGTTTAACGACCACCATGAGCAACTCAATGGGCTATAAGCAGTCGCCCGTCCCTAATTTAGGGTCACTGGTTCCAGGGAAGGGAAAGAGCCAGTGCCGTAAGACAAACACAACATCCATTGATTGATTGGAGGTTTAACGACCACCATGAGCAACTCAATGGGCTATAAGCAGTCGCCCGTCCCTAATTTAGGGTCACTGGTTCCAGGGAAGGGAAAGAGCCAGTGCCGTAAGACAAACACAACATCCATGCCTCGCCGGGATTCGAACCCGGACTCCTTCCGGACGAATGATCAGAGGCCATCGCTTAGACCACTGCGCCACCGGGGCGGCCGAGCCATTATATTATGACCACCTACCTCATAAGCTCTTTGACCCCGTTTACCCCGCAACACAGCAGCCACCTGGCGATGCATCGATTCGACGAGGTGGCGATAGGTATCTTAGTGGTATCTGGTACCATAATGCCAACACCAGTTCCTTTAGTTCCCATACATTTCAGGAGGGTGTTGATTTTGCGCGAACCCGCTTTTCCAAGTCGAACCACTATAACGAAGTAAATTTCTCCGTCATTTCTGTCCACGCCAGGATTCGAACCCGGATCCCCTCATTCCGGAATAAGTCACTCTACCAATTGAGCTACGCGGACGTTTTATTCTGATTCGTATCTGCCTTTATGTCGTGTGCGTCCTTCGGGCAGGTACGTCACACCTCCTGGTACGTTACACCACGAATGTTCGATTGGGTTCATGTCAGGTGATTATGTATGCCATGGCATTAACAGAAAGTCATGTTCTACGAACCAAAGCACCCCTTGACGATTCTGGCAGTGTGGCATGACGCATTATCCTGGTGGAATACAGTTACAATGGATGGGTGAACTTGGCCCGCAACGATGTTCACATACCTGACAGTAGTCAGGGATTGTATTGTAGGGATCATAGGAACTCAAATGTCCCAAGAAAACATCGTCCACAGCATAACACCGCCGCCTCTGGCCTGTTTCCGCCCAACAGTGCATCCAGTTGCCATAGCATCGGTTGGTAAACGTCGTATCCGAGCTCGGATGTCTACGTTATGCACCAAAAATCTTTATTCGTCAGACCACCCTACTTTCTTCCAATCATCCACGGTCCAATCTCAATGAGCTTGGGCCCATTTCATGCGTCGTTGGCGATGGAACCATGCGATTCGAATGAAATGTATACTACACATTACTGATATGACTTTAAATAAGTGATTTAATTTTCAGACAAAAACAACAATTTTTTCCTGCAATCATAAGTATGTTCTGAAGCCTCCGCAAGCTGCAATGAGAGCTGCTAGAAGGCGTTGCATTGAATCGAAAAGGCGTTGGATGGAGCAACGTCTTTTCGATTCATTTCTTGCCAGCCAAATGTATGCGAATCCACAGATCACTGGTATCTATCACTGTAGGACTTTGATAGTCCAGTTGCCTAGTGACCGTATCCAATGTATGCTCAATAGGAGACAAATCTGACAAAAGTGCAGGCCAGGGAAGAAGCGGTATCTTCTGTGCTGAGAAGAGGGCTTGAACATTCTTGGCAACATGTGGCGGCGCATTGTCCGACACGAATAAAACGCCAGGAGTGATCTGAAGGAAGGGTATGACTTCTGCCTGTTCAGCTTCCCTGATGTAGCAGGCCTTGTTGACATTGCCCTGAAGTCGTAGCAGCCGAGATCGCGAATGGCACCCAATGATACCTCACACCATCACACTTACTTAGCGTTCGGCCCGTATGAAGCTTGACAATACATGTTCGAAGAAGGCGCTCACCAAAATACTCTCAAATGCGTATGCGGCCATCGTAGTAGTCCAAGCTGAATCGGGACTCGTCCGAAAACACGACATGTTGCCAATCAGCAAGCCATTATCTGTATTGAGAGCCCCATATTCCAGCGCGAGGCGGCGATGGTTCAGGGTCAAGAGAATCTACCGCAAAGAGGTGCGCGCAACCAGTCCGCTGCGCAGCAGACAACATCAAACCGTGGAGGTAAACAATTCCACACCTGTGGCCGTGCTAAACTGTTTGTTAACACTTACGAAGATTCGGAACGATTCGTCACTGTCATGCGGACGAGGTGGGAGTCATCCCGCTTTGTCGTCACATTTCTCGGTCCACTTTTGGATTGTCGATGCACCTGGTTCTCCTCGGTCCACTGCCGGATTGCCGATGTACCAGTTTCTCCTCGGTCCACTGCGCGATTGTCGATGCACCCGGTTCTCCTCGGTCCACTGCGCGATTGTTGATGCACCTGTTTCTTCTCAGTCCACTGCGCGATTGTCGATTCACATTGGCTCTCCTCGGTCCACCGATGCACCTGCTTCTCTTCAGTCCACTGTCGTATTGTCGATACACCTGTCTCTCCTAGGTAAACTGCCGGAATGTCAATGCACCTGTTTCTCCTCGGTTCACTGCCGAATTGTCGATGCACCTCGTTTTCCGCGGTTCACTGCCGGAATGTCGATGCACCTGGTTCTCCTCGGTCCACTGCCGGATTGTCGATGCACCTGGTTCTCCTCGGTCCACTTCCGGATGGTCGTTGCACCTGGTTCTCTTCGGTCCACTGTCGGATTGTCGATGAACCTGGTTCTCCTCAGTCTATTGCCGGATTGTCGATGCACCTGATTCTCCTCGGTCCACTGCGCGATTGTCGATGCGCCTAGTTCTCCTTGGTCCATTGCCGGATTGTCGATGCACCTGGTTCTCTTGGGTAAACTGCCGGATTGTCGATGCACCTGGTTCTCTTGGGTAAACTGCCGGATTGTCGATGCACCTGGTTCTCTTGGGTAAACTGCCGGATTGTCGATGCACCTGGTTCTTCTCGGTCCACTGCCGGATTGTCGATGCACCTGGTTCTCTTAGGTAAACTGCCGGATTGTCGATGCACCTGGTTCTCCTCGGTCCACTACCGGATTGTCGATGCACCTGGTTCTCCTTGGTCCACTGCCAGATGGTCGATGCACCTGGTTCTCTTCGGTCCACTGCCGGATTGTCGATGAACTTGGTACTCCTCGGTCCACTGCCGGATGGTCCATGCACCCCGAAGCAACCCGCTGCAGTGGACCAAGGTGAAACAGGTGCACCTTTGCGGCGTTATGTCCCGTCCAAGATACAATGTCGCGGTAAGAAAATGCACCTTCACGCTGACAATTTCGTCCCCGTTCAAACTCTGTCGTATAGGGATATTGCGCCCTTCGTCTTCGCAGAACAAAAACTTAATCTTCTTTCTACAGCTTTTTTACGTGCGCCATTTTCTTAGCAGAATATATTTAACTGCAGCAGATGTTTCTTTCCTGTTCATCTAAAGAATATTTGTCTTCGTAAAGAGCAAAAACATAACATTCTATCCACAGCTTGTTTACGTGCGCCATTTTCTTAGCAGACGATATTTAACTGCAGCAGATGTTTCTTTCCTGTTCATCTGAAGAATATTTGTCTTCGTAAAGAGCAAAAACATAACCTTCTATCCACAGCTTGTTTACGTGCACCATTTCCTTAGCAGACGATATTTAACTGCTGCAGTTGTTTCTTTCCTGTCCATCTAAAGAATATTTGTCTTCGTAAAGAGCAAAAACATAACCTTCTATCCACAGCTTGTTTACGTGCGCCATTTTCTTAGCAGACGATATTTAACTGCAGCAGTAGTTCCTTTCCTGTTCATCTAAAGAATATTTGTCTTCGTAAAGAGCAAAAACATAAATCCACAGCTTGTTTACTTGCGCCATTTTCTTAGCAGACGATATTTAATTGCAGCAAATGTTTCTTTCCTGTTCATGTAAAGAATGTTTCTCTTCATAAAGAGCAAAAACATAGCCTTCTATCCACAGCTTGTTTACGTGCGCCATTTTCTTAGCAGACGATATTTAACTGCTGCAGATGTTTCTTTCCTGTTCATATAAAGAATGTTTCTCTTCATACAGAGCAAAAACATAGCCTTTTATCCACAGCTTGTTTACGTACGCCATTTTCTTAGCAGACGATATTTAACTGCAGCAGATGTTTCATTCCTGTTCATCTAAAGAATATTTGTCTTCGTAACGAGCAAAAACATAACCTTCTATCCACAGCTCGTTTACGTGCGCCATTTTCTTAGCAGACGATATTTAACTGCAGCAAATGTTTCTTTCCTGTTCATTTAAAGAATATTTCTCCTCGTAAAGAGCAAAAACATAAGCTTCTTTCCACAGCTTGTTTACGTGCGCCATTTTCTTAGCAGACGATATTTAACTGCAGCAGTTGTATCTTTGGTTTTCATCTAACACGCTGTTGCCAGTTTCAATCGTTTGATATTCTTTTATTTTCTGTAATTTCTTATAGAACAAAAACTTGACCTCCTTTCCACAGCTTGTTTACGTACGCCATTTTCTAAGCACAGGATATTTAACAGCATCAGATGTTTCTTTGGTTTTCTTCTAACACGCTGTTGTCAGTTTCAATTCTTTGAAATTCTTTTATTTTCTGTAATTTCTTATAGAAGAAAAACTTGATCTTCTGTCCACAGCTTGTTCACCTGCGCTATTTTCCAAACGCAGGATATTTAACAGCATCAGATGTTTCTTTGGGTTTCTTCTAACACGCTGTTGCTAGTTTCAATTCTTTGTAGTTCATCTATTTTCTGTAATTTCTTATAGAACGAAAACTTGACCTTTCCACAGCTTGTTTACGTACGCTATTTTCTAAGCACAGGATATTTAACTGCATCAGATGTTTCTTTGGTTTTCTTCTAACACGCTGTTGCCAGTTTCAATTCTTTGAAGTTATTTTATTTTCTGTAATTTCTTATAGAACAAAAACTTGATCTTCTGTCCTCAGCTTGTTTACGTGCGCTACTTTCTAAACGCAGGATATTTAACAGCATCAGATGTTTCTTTGGTTTTCTTCTAACACGCTGTTTTCAGTTTCAATTCTTTGAAATTCTTTTATTTTCTGTAATTTCTTATAGAAGAAAAACTTGATCTTCTGTCCGCAGCTTGTTCACGTGCGCTATTTTCCAAACGCAGGATATTTAACAGCATCAGATGTTTCTTTGGGTTTCTTCTAACACGCTGTTGCTAGTTTCAATTCTTTGTTATTCTTTTATTTTCTGTAATTTCTTATAGAACGAAAACTTGACCTCCTTTCCACAGCTTGTTTACGTACGCTATTTTCTAAGCACAGGATATTTAACTGCATCAGATGTTTCTTTGGTTTTCTTCTAACACGCTGTTGCCAGTTTCAATTCTTTGAACTTCTTTTATTTTCTGTAATTTCTTATAGAACAAAAACTTGATCTTCTGTCCTCAGCTTGTTTACGTGCGCTACTTTCTAAACGCAGGATATTTAACAGCATCAGATGTTTCTTTGGGTTTCTTCTAACACGCTGTTGCTAGTTTCAATTCTTTGAAGTTCTTTTATTTTCTGTAATTTCTTATAGAACAAAATCTTTACCTCCTTTCCACAGCTTGTTTACTTACGCCATTTTCTAAGCACAGGATATTTAACAGCAGCAGATGTTTCTTTGATTTTCATCTAACACGCTATTGCCAGTTTCAATTCTTTGAACTTCTTTTATTTTCTGTAATTTCTTATAGAACAAAAACTTGATCTTCTGTCCACAGCTTGTTTACGTGCGCTACTTTCTAAACGCAGGATATTTAACAGCATCAGATGTTTCTTTGGGTTTCTTCTAACACGCTGTTGCTAGTTTCAATTCTTTGAAGTTCTTTTATTTTCTGTAATTTCTTATAGAACAAAAACTTTACCTCCTTTCCACAGCTTGTTTACTTACGCCATTTTCTAAGCACAGGATATTTAACAGCAGTAGATGTTTCTTTGATTTTCATCTAACACGCTATTGCCAGTTTCAATTCTTTGAACTTCTTTTATTTTCTGTAATTTCTTGTAGAACAAAAACTTGATCTTCTGTCCACAGCTTGTTTACGTGCGCCATTTTCTAAGCACAGGATATTTAACAGCAGTAGATGTTTCTTTGATTTTCATCTAACACGCTGTTGCCAGTTTCAATTCTTTGAACTTCTTTTACTTTCTGTAATTTTTTATAAAACAACGTGCCAACATCTTTTGCATATTTCCGCATTTACTAGGTTTCTTCATAGAGCTTACTATCATCATAAGTTTCGAAGATTACAAGATTTCATGTTCCAGAAATCTGAGTGCGCATCACACAGAAAGTAGATTTCTTGCAGTTAACACTCCTGAAAGTGTTAGTTTGTATTCAGCGAGCATCGAAGCGATTAGTTTCTATGGCGCCGAAGCGTAGCATTTCGTAGAACACAGCAAAATTCCCGCAGGAGCGGTCGATGCTTGCGTTTGCGTGTTTCTTGACTGATTGTGTTTGCCTTTGAAGAATTACACACCTGAAGGTGGAAGAAGAACAAATCTTTCAGCAAAAGGTAGAATGGAAATTATCACTTTAATTTTTGATAGATATATTTTTAAGTGCAGAATTACTTTTACAACTGTGACGTACCTCATTATTCGCTCAAAATGTATGCGTTACGTGTCTTGAATCAAAAGAAGTAAAATGATGAACGAGATGCTTCTTCGAGTTCTGGTGACGTTAAATTATTCATCCTCTAATGCATTCGCCAAGTATCTTCATCCAACATCTGGAGAGAATGCTGGACAAAATCAGTTACGAAAGCACGGGAATTTCTATTGGGGTGTAACAGTGCTGTTTTAACTCTTTCCTTAACGCGTAGCAAATTCTCTGACGGATTCGCTCTCTTTCTGCTAGCAGTTAGCTAGAGCAGATAGACGGACAGCAAGTGGTTCTTCCACCTCAAAATGATTCAAAAAGCTATCTTTAAACGAATTGTAATTAGTCGTGGCTCTCATTTCCGGACTTTGAGCCAAAAAATCAGCTGCGGCTCCTCGAAGTTTAGCTTTTGCGATGAGAAGTTTATCCACATCTCGCCAGTTTGCTAAATTAGCAACTTCTTCCAAACTTTGAAAAAAAATGCGAGGCTGTGAAATGTTGTTGTGCTGGATTAAAGTCTCCTATTAGAGGAGCATAACTGGGCCCGGTACGATTCGTCCAACGACGATTGGTCCAATGCCGATTCGTCCAATGGACAATTGGTCCAAAGGTACGATTCGTCCAATTGGACGATTGGTCCAATTCCGTCCTATCTGTCCGAAGTGCTACTCGTGCTATAAAGGTCTCATCTGTTCTGATTCTATCTCCGATGTTATACGAAAGTACCGGTAGTCCAAAGAATGTAAAATAATGTTACATTTCACGCGTAATATTGTGGTTACATATTTTTTTTTTTTTTACTTTTTGAAATCGCGTTCTCTTGTTATACTGTCCTTGCTGCCGTATGAAGTTACTGATGTACGAGCCGTTTTATCAACTTCAATGTTAGGGTGCCAGGGAAGTACTTTGAAGTCTTCATCGTGTGCTCTTCCAACCCCTCTCGGACATTTCTAGCTGTGTGACACTTCACATTGTCGTCTGTTTCTTCGCAATAGTACCATTTCTCGAAACACGACCGAGGTGGTCCCACAGTTGCTCAATTGGGTTTAAATCTGGGGAATTAGGGCGCCAGGGAAGTACTTTGAAGTCTTCATCGTGTGCTCCTCCAACCCCTCTCGGACATTTCTAGCTGTGTGACATGTCGCATTGTCGTTCTGGAAGATCCAATCCGCCCCAGTGAAGACAATCAGCATGTATGGATGGATGTGGTCTGCAAGGATGGATTTGTAACGAATTCGGTCAATAGTGGCATCCACAAGTATGAGTGATCCCAGAAAATGCCACGGAAAAATTTCCCAGACCATGACACTGCCCCCACCAGCTTGTGTTCTTCCAGCAATAGTTTAAGTGTGTTTGTTCTCCGATGTTTCTCGCCTCATATGCCAACGTTCATCTGTTCGATGAAGCAGAAAACGTGACCCATCGGAGAAGGCAATCGTTTGCTAATCAGCAGAGGTCCAATTCCGATACTGTGCAAATGTAAATCTTTTCTGCTGATACACCTTCGTCAGCATAGATGCGGTGACCACCCGTCTGCATCAGATACCCCATACCCAGCGAGGTTTACTAAACTGTTGTTTTCGACACACTTCCAGTAGCACCCTGTATCATGTACATAGGTTATCACGCACATTCGCAACCGACGTTCACCTCTCACATCAATGGCGCGTAGTGCTCCGCAGTTTCCGACTCGCTTATTCGCAATAGTGACATTTCTAGAAACACGATACACTTTAACCACAGCAGCACGCGAACAGTTCGCCTTGTTTCTGAAATACTGCTCTCCTTGGCCCGAAAGTGTTAACCAACAGCTTAGCACGGCAACAGGTGCGGCATTGTCTACCTCCACAGTTTGACATTGTCTTCTGCGCAGAGGACTGGTTGCACGCACCTCTTTGCGGTAGATTCTCTCGACCCTGAACCATCACCGCCTCGCGCTAGAATATGGGGCTCTCAATACAGATAATGGCTTGCTGATTGGCAACATATCGTGTTCTCGGACGAGTCCCGATTCAATTTGGACTACCATGATGGCCGCATACGCTTTAAAGAGTATTTTGGTGCGCGCCTTCTTCCAACATGCATTGTCAAGCATCGTACGTGCCGAACGCTAAGTAAGCGGGATGGTGTGAGGTATCATTGGGTGCCATTCGCGATCTCGGCTGCTACGACTTGAGGGCAATGTCAACAGCGCCTGCTACATCAGGGAAGCTGAACAGGCAGAAGTCATACCCTTCCTTCAGATCACTCCTGGCGCTTTATTCGTGTCGGACAATGCGCCTCCACATGTTGCCAAGAATATTCAAGCCCTCTTCTCTGCACAGAAGATACCGCTTCTTCCCTGGCCTGCACGTTTGTCTGATTTGTCTCCTATTGAACATGCCTTGGATATGGTCACTCGGTAACTGGACTATCAAAGTCCTCCAGTGGTACGTACTAGTGATCTGTGGATTCGCATACATGCTGCCTGACAAGCAATGAATCGAAAAGACGTTGCTCCATCCAACGCCTTTTCGATTCAATGCAACGCCTTCTAGCAGCTCTCATTGCAGCTTGCGGAGGCTTCAGAACATACTTATGCTTATGATTGCAGGAAAAAATTGTTGTTTTTGTCTGAAAATTAAATCACTTATTTATAGTCATATCAGTAATGTGTAGTATAAATTTCATTCGAATCGCATGGCTCCTTTTTAGTGTTGCAATTTTCAAATTTATTATCGTCGGAAAGAATTCAAAAGACGTGCTTATTACATCCGAAAATTCGGTGTCATCTTTCTTGTTAGAATTGCAACTTGGATAAAAACAAGTTAGTAAAATCATGCAATGCATTGATTATGATACGCTTTCCAACACACCAGAAATCACTACTTAAGTTATGAGGATAATGGCTGTGGAAAAAATCTCGTTCCTATTGCCACACCTTTGACCCAGTTTCGATGATATTCAACAGAACCGGTTCGGCATACCTCTGGAACAACATACTAAAGTTTTGTCGCAATAGAAGCCTTGTTTAGGCAAGTTATAAGGATGATGGCTGTGAAACAAATCTCGCTCCTGTGCCGTTACCTTTGAGCCGATTTCGATGATATTCATCAGAACCGGTTCAGTATACCTCCGGAACAACATACTAAAGTTTTGTCGCAATAGAACATTTTTTAGTCAAGTTATAAGGCTGTGAAACAAATCTCGCTTCTGTGCCGTGACCTTTGAGCCGATTTCGATGATATTCTTCAGAACCGGTTCGGTATACCTCTGGAACAACATACTAAAGTTTTGTCGCAATAGAAGCATTTTTTAGTCAAGTTATAAGGATGATGGCTGTGAAACAAATCTCGTTCCTGTGCCGTGACCTTTGAGCCGATTTCGATGATATTCATCAGAACCGGTTCGGTATACCTCCGGAACAACATACTAAAGTTTTGTCGCAATAGAAGCATTTTTTAGTCAAGTTATAAGGCTGTGAAACAAATCTCGCTCCTGTGCCGTGACCTTTGAGCCAATTTTGATGATATTCATCAGAACCGGTTCAGTATACCTCTGGAACAACATACTAAAGTTTTGTCGCAATAGAAGCATTTTTCAGTCAAGTTATAAGGATGATGGCTGTGAAACAAATCTCGTTCCTGTGCCGTGACCTTTGAGCCGATTTCGATGATATTCAACAGAACCGGTTCGGTATACCTCTGGAACAACATAACAAAGTTTTGTCGCAATAGAAGCATTTTTTAGTCAAGTTATAAGGATGATGGCTGTGAAACAAATCTCGTTCCTGTGCCGTTACCTTTGAGCCGATTTCGATGATATTCATCAGAACCGGTTCGGTATACCTCCGGAACAACATACTAAAGTTTTGTCGCAATAGAAGCATTTTTAGTCAAGTTATGAGGCTGTGAAACATATCTCGCTCCTGTGCCGTGACCTTTGAGCCGATTTCGATGATATTCAACAGAACCGGTTCGGTATACTTCTGGAACAACATACTAAAGTTTTGTCGCAATAGAAGCATTTTTAGTCAAGTTATAAGGATGATGGCTGTGAAACAAATCTCGTTCCTGTGCCGTTACCTTTGAGCCGATTTCGATGATATTCATCAGAACCGGTTCGGTATACCTCCGGAACAACATACTAAAGTTTTGTCGCAATAGAAGCATTTTTAGTCAAGTTATGAGGCTGTGAAACAAATCTCGCTCCTGTGCCGTGACCTTTGAGCCGATTTCGATGATATTCAACAGAACCGGTTCGGTATACCTCTGGAACAACATACTAAAGTTTTGTCGCAATAGAAGCATTTTTCAGTCAAGTTATAAGGATGATGGCTGTGAAACAAATCTCGTTCCTGTGCCGAGACCTTTGAGCCGATTTCGATGATATTCATCAGAACCGGTTCGGTATACCTCTGGAACAACATAACAAAGTTTTGTCGCAATAGAAGCCTTGTTTAGTCAAATTATAAGGATGATGGCTGTGAAACAAATCTCGCTCCTGTGCCGTGACCTTTGAGCCGATTTCGATGATATTCATCAGAACCGGTTCAGTATTCCTCCGGAACAACATACTAAAGTTTTGTCGCAATAGAAGCCTTTTTAGTCAAGTTATAAATATAGTGTATATGTTATACGGTTATATCTCAGTATATGATCGCTAGTGTTTCTATAAATGGAACGACAGAAAATAAGTTTTAAACAATTATTGAACGAAACTGAGTTGGTTACTTTGTTGCTACGTAGCATCCAGCTGTGTATATTTTGGACATCTGGTGATTAATTACATTTTCTGTATCAGCTTCATAAAAACGCTGTCAATGCCGATGAAAAAGTACTTTCCAGAAATTACGTTTTGAAACGTGTATTACAAAATATAAAAGTATTGTTACGTACGAACAGGTGCGATAAATCACGACATGGTTAAAACGTTCCCCAAACCTGCCTACTTTCTCACTGTTGCGGCAAATGATAGATAACCCAATGTTTTGTTCTTCAGCTTCTGGCAACAAGCCCGGGACTCCTGCTCCCTGAAAATGGCGACTCGCTGATATTCATCAATCTCAAAGATCTCTATCTCGGATTAATATGACACGCTCCTGGGCGAACACTGCACGAATTCCAATATGATGTCATTTCCAAATCCCTAAAAGTCCCAGGCTGCGTGATTCGCGGAAATCAGGAAATGAAATGAGGGAAATCAGATGACAGTCTTTAAACTGGCGTTTTTTTTTATAAAAATGACATTTGCCTGTTTGCCAAATTATCGTCCTGGCTCATACATGTCATTACTGGAAATTCCGTGCGCAAATATGCTTTCATGATTTGAATGCCGCTGGGTTAAAAAAGAAATTGCGCATTAATAGCATAAGCCCACACAATGGGTGTTTTCACTGTAACATGTTAAATGTTCCCGTGAGAAACGAAAATAAAAAAAAAAAAGTCTTAATAAACGCCCACGTGACGATAAAAAAGCATAAAAGTACAATAACGATAAAACTCCATTTCCTTTGAGTGGACAACTGCATATTTAATGGTAACTGTTTTGAAAAAGTAATCTCCGCGTTTTGCCACCTAATATCTGGTGTTTGCCGTTTACGAGAAACCGTTTACGAGAGATCAGATCATACGTAGAGGATTTTTGGATGGGGGTGTCTGACCCCAGGTCTTAAAAAACCCTTTTAAATACGAAACTGGGCTAGAGTGTCCGATAGGAAAGTGACACGGAAGCGAGGTAGAAAGGAAAACTACCTCATATACGGTCGAGTCATATTATTGTTACCACCAGATAATATCCAGAGTAGCCGCCTTGTGCAGCGCGGACAGCAGCTGGATGTGATGGGAGTGACTCAGTAAAGTGCTGGAAGGTGTTCACAGGTATGTGGAGCCATGCTGACTGCAGTGCATCTGACAGCTGCTAGAGGGTGCGTGGTGGAGGATCCACAGAGCGAACAACACGATCGAAGTGGTCCCACAGATGCTCAATGTGGTTTAAGTCTGGGGAATTAGGGTGCGACACGTCGCATTGTCGTGCTGGAAGATCCCATCCGGTGTATGTGGTCTGCAAGGATGGATTCATAACAAATTCCATTAGACCCAGAGAATGTCATGAAAACATTCTCCGGACCATAACGCTGTCTCCACCAGCTTGTGTTCTTCCAGCAATGGTTGAAGAGTGTTTGTTCTCCGATGTTTCTCGCTTTATGCGCCAAAGTATATCCGTCCGATGAAACAGAAAACGTGACTCATCCGAGAAGGCTATCCTTTGCCAATTAGCGGAGGTCCAATTCCGTTACTGCCGTGCAAATGCACGCCTTTTCTCCCGATGCACCTTCATTAGCATAGGTACAGTGACCATCCGTCAGTAACCCTATACGTAACAGGGTTCACTGAACAGTCTTTTTTGACACACTTCCGGTAGCCCCCTGGTTCATCCAGCCAGTGAGTTGCTCCACTGTAGCGTGTCGATCGGCCCTCACGCACCTTCGCAGCCGACGTCCACCTCGCACATCAATGGCACGTGGTGCTCCGCATTTTCCACTTCGCTTATTCGTCATGGCGGCATTTCTCCAATCACGGTACTTTTTAGCAAATTTTTTGTAAAAAAAGATCGTGCTTATGTTACCGGTTTGTCCGTCCGTCCGTCTGTCTGTACCCACGATATCCCTGCAACTATTAATCTGATTTGAAAAATTCTTTTTGCATTGGGAAGCTTGATATGTGCGAATAATGATCCTTTATTTCGCTTATTTTTACGATGTACAATTTCGCCACTAGAGGGCGCAAATGTAGATGATGTCGAATTAAAAAATACGTTTTATTCCACATGTTTGCTTTTAAACATCCGATTGAAAAAATTCTTTTATCTTTCGATTCCATTTATGTCGAAGAGTATTTTAGATATAGTTACTTTTTGAAATTACGCATAGATTTTCCGCTAGGGGGCGTAAAAGTAAATTACAGTTTTCCCGATAACTCTTCTTCTAAAACTCCGATTTGAAAATTTTTTTATTCAGAGAATACACCTCCTGATGGAAAATGTTTTGCTTATAATTTCACAATTTTTGGTGAACAATACTTTAGCCACCAGGGGGCGTGAGTGTTAATTTTTGCTTCTGATGTATTTGCCATAAAATATCGATTGAAAAAATTCTTTCGTGGACTGATCATGGAATTACAGTGAGACATTTGGCTGAGTCGGTGGGCATCAGTAAGTGTATCTGTCATGAGATTCCATACAAGGATCTGGGGAAAACAAAAGCTTAATGCCAGATTGGTACCACGCATTCTGAATGATGATCAAAAAGAGGCTCGTTTATCGGTCTGTCCCGATTTACTGGGCACTGCAGCTGAGGATCCTGATTTGTGCTCCAGAATTATTGCAGATGAAACATGGTAACTGCAGTATGATCCATAACCCAAGCGACAAAGCACTGAATGGAAAATTACGCACCCACAGTATCATGCAGACATGCAAGGAGCCGTGACAAAGAAACTTGCGGACATACGAAACAGCCGTGACAGATAAACTTGCGGACATCCCCGAAAGTGCCGAGCGAAAGCAACTTGGGGAGATCTCCAAAAGTGCGGTGACAAAGCAACCTTCTGACATCCCCGAAAGTGCCGTGACAAAGCAACTTGCGGGCATCCCCGAAAGTGCCGTGACATAGCAACCTGCTGACAACCCCGAAAGTGCCGTGACAAAGCAACTTGCGGGCATCCCCGAAAGTGCCGTGACAAAGCAATTTGCTGATATACCCGAAAATGCCGTTACAAAGCAACTTGCGGACTTCCCCGAAAGTGCCGTGACAAAGCAATTTGCGGACATCCCCGAAAGTGCCGTGACCAAGGAACTTGCTGATATCACCGAAAATGCCGTTACAAAGCAACTTGCGGACATCACCGAAAGTGCCGTGACAAAGCAACTTGCGGTCATCCCCGAAAGTGCCGTTACAAAGCAACTTGCTGATATCCCCGAAAATGCCGTTACAAAGCAACTTGCGGACATCCCCGAAAGTGCCGTGACAGACAACTTGCGGGCATCCCCAAAAGTGCGGTGACAAAGCAACTTGTGGACATCCGGAAAGTGCTGCGATAAAGAAACCTACGGACATTCGCAAACAGCAGTGACAAAGCGACTTGTGGACATGTCCGATAGTGCCATGACAAAGTATCTTCTGGACATCCCGAAAGTTCCACGACAAAGCAACTTGCGGAAATTAGCAAAAAGCCCTAACAAAGCAACTTGCTGATATCCCCGAAAATGCCGTTACAAAGCAACTTGCGGACATCCCCGAAAGTGCCGTGACAGACAACTTGCGGGCATCCCCAAAAGTGCGGTGACAAAGCAACTTGTGGACATCCGGAAAGTGCTGCGATAAAGAAACCTACGGACATTTGCAAACAGCAGTGACAAAGCGACTTGTGGACATGTCCGATAGTGCCATGACAAAGTATCTTCTGGACATCCCGAAAGTTCCACGACAAAGCAACTTGCGGAAATTAGCAAAAAGCCCTAACAAAGCAACTTGCGAAAATCCCCGAAAGTGCCGTTACAAAGCAACTTGTGGACATCCCAAAAGTGCCGTGAGAAAACTACTTGCGGACATTCGCAAGCAGCTGTGACAAAACAACTTGTGGACATCCCGTAAGTGCCGTGATAAAGAAACTTGCGGGCATCCTCGAAAGTGCCGTTACAAAGCAACTTGCGGACATTTGCAAAAAACCGTGGTGAAGCAACTTGCGGACATCACCGAAAGTGCCGTGACAAAGCAACTTGCGGACATACAGGAAATGCCGTGGCAAAGCAACTTGTGGACATCCCCGAAAGTACCGTGACAAATCAACTTGCGGACATTCGCAAGCAGCTGTGACAAAACAACTTGTGGACATCCCGTAAGTGCCGTGATAAAGAAACTTGCGGGCATCCTCGAAAGTGCCGTGACAAAGCAACTTGCGGACATACAGGAAATGCCGTTACAAAGCAACTTGTGGACATCCCAAAAGTGCCGTGACAAATCAACTTGCGGACATTCGGAAGCAGCTGTGACAAAACAACTTGTGGACATCCCGTAAGTGCCGTGATAAAGAAACTTGCGGGCATCCTCGAAAGTGCCGTTACAAAGCAACTTGCGGACATTTGAAAGAAGCGGTGACGAAGCAACTTGCGGACATCACCGAAAGTTCAGTGACAAAGCAACTTGCGGACATACAGGAAGTGCCGTGGCAAAGCAAATTGTGGACATCCCCGAAAGTGCCGTGACAAAACAACTTGCGGACATACAGGAAGTGCCGTGGTAAAGCAACTTGTGGACATCCCCGAAAATGCCGTGACAAAGCAACCTTCGGACATCACCGAAAGTGCCTTCCAGGACTGTTTTCAAGATCTTCAGAAACGCTGGAAATTGTGTGTTGATTCAGAAGGGCGGTATTTTGAAGATGACTAGCATTAATTGTGAGCATGGTAATTTTTTATATTCTTCATTGCGTCATTCCTGGAACTTTTCCGACGTTGGTTACACATTAAGTTTCAGCAGCAGAGTGCATTTGAAAGTACTCTCAAATGAGAGGACCGAAAACACTTCAACAGATTTTCGATTTCTTCCAATGTATCTGTTATTTCTTTGAAACCATTCTTGTGATATGCTTCGGATCTTCTTTGGTCCATAGTAAAATTCAATCTATTTTTACGCCATAAATATGTTGCAGCGCAGCTTGTTTCGTAATTCCCAAGAAATACCTTGCATTTTGCTCTGCTAGATGCATTATTCGCTATATGGGAAGATCAGAATGTTTTCTTCATATCATTGGTGGTTGTTTATTCCAAGGGTTCTCCCATCTGGAAATTCTGCTGTATATATTTTCACGTTAGGAAAAAAAAGCCCCTTTGCAAATCGAATATTTTTCCTCTTCCTCTAATGTATCGAAAAAATCCCAATCGCTTTTGATAAGATGCGATTCTGATACAGAAAAAATGGAAGCACCGTTCTATGGGTTTAAGGGAATAAAAAAATGGAACTTTAGTATGTGAAGAAAAAGAAGCAAAAACCTAAGATGATTCAAAAATCGTTATTGTGTTCTGCACGAAGAAATACAGAAAAAAGTACGTGAGAACTTAGGCCTGGGATATCAACTGATTTCACATCGTTGAAAGACATTCTTAGTAGAAGATTCTCTTCGTTGCTGCTGTTGCTTCCGAAAGATACCGGGTAAAAATGCATTAAAAAGGCTACAAAAGGAATACAACTTCAAAATCACAGACTGGAAACTGCCCAGGGGCAACATTTTCCTTTGCGCTGACTGCCACTTTTTTTACCTCACAAACTTTCAATGGCTAGAGAAAAAAAAAGAATGAGGAATCCTGGAATAAAGAGAGTGAACATTTCAGGTTTTGTTGTTCCATAGGAGTGCCGAAATGAATGGAACTCACATCAAAAATGATGTACTACGATTAATATGAGTCCGTCTTTCAAAGATAAACGCATTTTTATTCCAAAATAACAGGGAAATTGTTTTAAAATACATCTGCTTAGAATCAGAAAGCATGATTACGTAAAATGACGAAAAGTAAGTAGCTTTCAAAAGTAGATAGATTTAGAAATTCCATTTACTACAAGTATACATTGGAGCTACGTATATTAAATTAATGTAGACGTTGTTTCACGTTTATAGTGACAAAGTTTTGCTGGATCATACATTTGTAAAATACCATGGCACCAACTTCTGTTCGTTCCATGTGCTCACAATGTTTCGTTATTATCCTTCGGCAGCGCCACTTACACTGTAGCAGGTTCCTTTGCAGACAGGCAAGATCAATTCTGTTCCACTCCTATTTGCAAGTTTCCCACAATTATTTTGGGTCGTCTACATTTGAGGACTCGTTGAAGTAACCCGAAGTAGCCAAACTCCATGTGAGAGGGATCTGGGGATTTGACAGGGATTGAGGAGAAAGGTATATCATGAATCCCACAGCTTCCATCTCCCGCATGTATTCCACTGTGGACATAGACATCTGGCTCGAAGTCTTATCTTGGTGGATCCATGTATTTGAAGCCATAGCACCGTATAAGAATGGAATTTCTTCACGGTAAATCGGGTCAAGATGTCTGCCTGCTAATACATACATACATATCCCTAAGCTTTTCTCTGATACTCAGAGGTTAGCTACACAAAGAAATACAAATTACCAAATCATTTTTACTTTATGTTACCATATCAAACTTTTCCATTTACAGCGATCTTGACATACAACTCGAGCTTCACTCACATCCATAACACGCCGTACACAAGATCTTCTATACTTCATACTCATAATCTTTTTCTCATGCAGACACTCCTCAATCTGATCCACCCATGTCTTCCTTGACCTTCCTGTGCCTTTCCTTCCTGCCACTTGGGCTAAAAAGATTTTCTTAGTAAGCATCTCATCACTCATTCTTTCAACATAGATAAACCACCGAAACATACACTGCCGGACAATTGCTAAGGACGGATGACAATAGCAACGATAGCAACGATAAAATGAAAGGTAGTAAAATGCGGAAATTAGCATAAGTGCGGGATACAGTAAGACGTGTTGTGCGTATGCAAATTTTGGATTGCCGAACTTGTTCGTGACATCAGAGCGCTGATAAGAGATATAAAGGATTTGACGCGTATTGACCATTGTTGTTCTAACGCAAAGTTGAAAGGGAAAGAATCAATTGACGAACTTGCAATTTTCAGTATGTCTTCCCGACAGCACCTAGATGATTTTACGCGTGGCCGTATTATTGGCAAATTGAAGAAGGGCGAGAAGTAACAGATGTTGCCAGGAAGTTCGACGTCAGCCACAGTGTAGTTTCAAGGCTTTGGAAATCACTTCAAACAAATGGAGAGTGTAGCAAACGTCACGGGGGAGGTCGTGTTCTCAGTACGACACCTGCAGAAGATCGGTACGTAGGGCTATCAACAAACAGACACCGGCGCAGCACAGCTAGTGAGGTAGCAAATCAGTTTATGGCTGCTATTGGCAAGTGGATCTCCCGAAAAACTGTCGCCATACGTTTGCATGAAGGAGGACTATACGCCCGCCGTCCTGTTGTGTGCATCCCATTGTCCAGACGTCACCGTACCACCCGTTTGCAATGGTGCCATCAACATCGCAATTGGACTGATAACGACTGGTCTGCTGTTCTCTTCTCAGATAAGAGTAGATACAGTCTATCGTCTGATTGTCTACGACAACTGATTTGGCGTGATAGTGGTACTGCATATTGTCCAGCAAACATACAGGAAAGGGACCGATATCCAACATGTAGTGTCATGGTATGGGCTGGCATCATGATCAATGGCCGTACGTCCTCTATGTGTGCTTTCCACTGGGACTATGACTGGCCAACGATACATTAATGATGTTCTGCTACCTCATGTTCGCATGCTCCGTGGTGCTGTCGGTGATAGATTCATTTTCATGGACGACAACGCAACATGTCATGGAACAGTCGCTGTCCAGGAGTGTCTTGAGAGCAAGGATATTCACCGCCTCGTATGGCCAGCACGTTCTCCAGATCTGAATCCCACTGAAAATGTGTGGGATGCTTTGGGGTGGAGTCTTGCTGGTCGCCAATGCCCTCCAATAAACAAGGACACCCTCATCCGTGCACTGACAGAGGAATGGGATAAATTACCCCAACAGCTGCTTGATAATGTTGTGCAAAGCATGACACGACGTGTGGAATCTTGCATCGCCCTCCATGGTGGCCATATCCCGTATTGACATCTTACGCGGAGGACGGTAATTGCCTTTTTTCACGTTTACGTATTCTGCACAAAATGGCCTGTTTGTACCTTGAACACGTTCCAAAGCCTTCTGGATTTCAGAGCACAATAAATTGTCTTTCTTGTAATGTCCTGGCATTCTGACATTATTTTATTTCACTTGGCATCCAACCACACTTACTTTTTTATGATGCGCTATATAGCCGTTTATGATCCGTCCTTAGCAATTGTCCAGCAGTGTATTAGTCTCCAGCTTGCTAACAACATTTTGCTTCACATTACACACGTGCAACACATCTTCATTCCTCACGCAATCAGAACGTGTCTTGCCACAAACCCATCATAAGTAACGCATTTCTCCAGCACACAAACTTTCAAAATGTTTTATTCTGAGCGAAATTTACAGGGAACGAAGGCGGTAGGCGGCATGTGCCTGAAATCATAATAACAGGAGTCAGATATATACAAAGTTTGTGCAATTTACATTAGGCAAGGGGTATATACAGTGCAAGTGAATTAGATGAGCGGACTACAAAACATAATTACCGTACTATGTATACAAGAAGTGTGGTATTTACAGTACGAGAGGTGTATATGTACAGCGAATGCGCAATTACAGTATGAGAGGTATATATATAATACAATGCTAGTGAGATAGATGAGCGATGATACAACATAAGTGCAACAATGCAGGGTGTGATAATGGAAAAGATATACGTGAGACTGAATAAATGTACAATTTAGGCGAAGTATATACAGATGTGCGTGAAGCCATATAGGAACAGGGAACGAACTACGTATGTGCAGCACGTGAGATATACATACAATGCAATGAAAATATAAATACAAATGACGCAGAACATAATGATGCAATTGAAATGTGTACTATATACAGATGCGTACAAAAAGTGCGCGACTGAGATATGTATGATGCAGACAGTAAAGAATGAGCTTGTAGGACGGCTCCGAAACGGAGCATACACATTACCAAGTAATATGTATATGTACAGAATGAACAGCGAAATATATACAGGATGTGTTTGTACAATTTATATGAGCAATATGACGAACGAATAAGCAGAAGATATCATCATCATCATCATCGTCAACCATTATCAATCCACTGCTGGACGAAGGTCTCCCCAAATTTCCTCCACAACGGTCTGTCTTGTGCCAGTCTCCTCCATGTCACTCCCGCATACTTTCGAATTTCATCCACCCATCTTCCATGTGGTCTTCTTCTGGGTCTTTTCTTGTCCCTTGGAATCCAATCTAAAATTTCGGCTGTCCATCGATGGTCTGTTCTTCTGGCAATATGTCCAGCCCATTGCCATTTCAGGGATTTAACTCTGATCATGATGTCTTCCACTCTTGTCATTTTTCGGATCCACGTGTTCCTCTTCTTATCTCTCCTGATTACACCAAGCATGCACCTCTCCATGCTTCTTTGAGTTGTTTGCAGCCTTTGTATGTCTCTTTTAGCTAAGGTCCACGTCTCTGCACCATACGTAAGCACTGGAAGGATGCATTGATCAAACACTTTTCTTTTAAGACATAATGGCATATTGCTCTTGAAAATTATGCTGTTTCTTCCAAAAGCTCTCCAGGCAAGTTTTGTACGCCGATTAATTTCTTCACCAATGTGACCCTCACTTGATATCTGCTGTCCAAGATAAACGTACGTGTCTGTTATCTCCAGCTTTTCTCCATCAATCGATAAATCTTCATTTCTTGTAAAAGCATTGTACATCACTTTTGTCTTCTGAAAGTTCATTTTTAATCCCACTTCTTTACTCTTGTCAGCAAGTTCCTGGATCATATTCTGTAGCTCTGATGGGGTAGTTGCAAAAATGACTACGTCATCAGCAAAACGAAGGTGGGTTAGATAATCTCCATTAATCGTTATCCCTTTGTTTTCCCAGTTCAGTGATTGAAAGACATTTTCCAATGTGGGATTAAAGAGCTTCGGAGATATGGTGTCACCTTGTCTCACTCCTTTTCCAATTTTTATGTGTGTTGTATTTTCAAACAGCCGAATCTTTGCACTTGCATTTTCATAGATGTTATTAATAATATTAATGTATGCATCTTCAATACCGCAGGATTTCAGAGCCATTGCAACTGCTGATGGTTTCACCGAATCAAAGGCTTTTTCATAATCGAAAAATGCCATGCACAATGGAAGTTCATATTCCCTCGCTCTTTCAATTAGTTCTCTCAGTACGTGGATATGATCTATTGTGCTGTAGCCACTCCTGAATCCAGCTTGTTCTCTCGGTTGAGCCATGTCCATTGTCACCTTAAAGCGGTGTGAAAGAACTTTAGTGAAGATTTTATAAACCACTGATAGGAGGCTGATAGGTCTGTAGTTCCTGAGATCCTCAATGTCACTTTTTTTATGTAGCAAGATCATTGTAGCGTTGTTCCAATCCTCAGGAATTTTCCCTTCATTAAGGCATCGAGTGAAAATTTGGGCGAGTACTGTTTCGATTTCTCCACTTGCTTCTTGTATGATGTCTACAGTAATTCCATCTTCTCCTATAGCTTTTCCCCGCTTCATGTTCTTGATTGCATGTGCAACTTCTGCTGGAAGGACTGGAAGAACTCTGGTACTGGTACCTTTCATGATGTCTGGAGTACATGTATCATCCCTTTCATATAATTTGGAGTAGAAATCTTTCACTCTTGTTAAAATTTCGCCTCTATTTCTTGTTACAGAACCATCTTCTTTTCTCAGTGCCATAATCTGTTTTTTCCCTTACTGAGATGTCCCTTTGCTATCTTTAGGCTTTGGTTGTTTTCAATTGCTTTCCTTACTAGTTCACAGTTGAATTTCCTTACGTCTTCAGTGATACTTTTTCGTACTGTCTTGCATAGCTCTATATATTCCACTTTGGAAGTCACATCTTCTTTAGTTGTCCTCATCACTCTTCTTTTTGCATCAACATTTTGGTTTTTACTGATAATTTGTTCACATGCAATTTGTTCTTAGACATAGCTAATTTTGTTGCTGTTTCCATAAGAGCTTTGGTTACTTTTCTGTTAACTTCAGAAATATCCACTTCTTCCGATGTTAGGCCTTCTAAAGCAGAGAATCTGTTCTTCAGTTTCAATTTGAAGGTATTATGGTGTTTTTTAAGGTTGGTTATGTCAATACATTTTGTTTGTCTTATGAGCTTGCTACGTTCGAGTTTAGTGTTGAGGTGCATCTTACATCTCACCAATCTATGGTCACTGCCTGTGTTGAACTTGTTTAGCACACTGCAGTCTTCTATGACGAATTTTTTGTTACACATAATAAAATCAATTTCACTTGTCGTCCCATTTGGATGTCTCCATGTCCATTTCCGGTGTGGCTTTTTCTTGAAAAAGGAGTTCAAGATGAAAAACCCTTCTGCCTCTGCAAACTCTACGAGAGTATTTCCACGCTGGTTTCTGTTCCCGTGACCGAATTTACCTACTGAAGTTTCATTCTGTTGCCGTTGCCCTATTTTTTCATTGAAGTCATCCATAATTATGTTCAAGTGCTGCTTACCTTTATTATTTAGATCACGAATTTCCTCATAAAATTCTTCAATTTCTTCTTCAGCATGACTTGTGGTGGGTGCATAAGTTTGAATAATCTGAGCCGGGTATCTTTTCGAGAGTTGGATAACGAGTCGTGCAGCTCTGTCAGAGGAACTTTCAACTTCTACAACTTTATCCTTCAGTTTCTTGTTTATTATAAATCCAACACCACTAGTTCAGCCAGTATCTGTCCCACGATAGTAGAAGAGATGTCCACTTTTCAGTTCAATGAGATCTTCTCCTTTTCTCCTTACCTCACTTAGCCCGACGATGTCCCACTTGATCCTTTGTAGTTCCTCTTCCAATTCAAGAAGCCTTGAATCATAAGATAGGGAGCGTCCGTTGTACGTAGCCAAGGCAGAAGATATATGACGAAATAAAAACATTGAATATACAGGTACAAACAACTCCTATGTTTCTTCTGTGGCACCCAGGTTTCACTGCCATACATCAGAGTAGGAACAATTACATTTTCATACACAGCCATGCGGGACTTTCTTGAGAATCCATCATTCCTGTGAAAACCTCCCAAAGCAGCCGTGACTTTCAATGAAGTCACGGCTGCTTTGGGAGGTTTATTAACCATTTCAATGAAGAATTCACACACCTACTAATTTCACCATCCAATTTGTTCTCTCTGTCGAACATGCTTCTTAAATACACAAACTCATTTACCTTTAGACTTATATTACATTCAGTACTACCAGTTCCTCTCTCAAAAACCATAACATTGGTTTTCCCCTTATTTATACTTAGTTTGAATTTCATGCAAACTTCGTACATCCGAGACAACATACTCTGCAAATCACTTTTGCTCTCTGCCAACAGGACAGTGTCATACATGGCTTTTACACTTGCCTGCTAATGTGCTTTCATTATTTTTGTTATTCGCAACCTTTCGAATCTTTAACTTGCGATTATGGCAATAACCTGCCACAACCATAACTCCCAGAAGAAAACTTTCTTTGCATTCATAGCGCGTATGACTTAGCATTCTTTTCTTCGGAGTGTGTAAATTAAGAACTAAAATCGGACCGCTCCCAACCCCGATATGTAAATTGCGAACTAAGAGCCAAAACCCCTATGTGTAAATTGCGAACCAACTTTTCTAGACCCGATGCGTAAATTGCGAACCAACTTATCTGCGCCCGTTCTGACGATATCGAAAAACAAGAAAGATGACACCGAATTTTCAGGTGTAATAAGCACGTCTTTTGAATCCGTTCTGACGAAAATTAAATTTATCAAAACTATTTAAAGTCAATGGAACCGGTATGGAAAACAATAACATTTGACGGAAGAAAGAAGTTTTTCAATCGGGTCTTTAATCCCTCAGATATTGCTCTAAACAGAATCGTGAGCTTCCGAAATCTTAAAAACAGAATTATCGACAAAAATAAGATGTGACTTCAGGTCCCCTGGTGGAAAAACCATGCATTATTTTAGGAAGAAAGTATTCTCAAAAGGTTTATCCATATAAGCGGTATCGGTCGAAGAAAAAAAAATGTAGTCGAGTTTTCAGGAGCCCAGATTTTGCTACAAATACAAAAAAAAAGGGTGACATTGAGGATCTCGGGAACTACAGACCTATCAGCCTCCTATCAGTGGTTTATAAAATCTTCACTAAAGTTCTTTCACACCGCTTGAAGGTAACACTGGACATGGCTCAACCGAGAGAACAAGCTGGATTCAGGAGTGGCTACAGCACAATAGATCATATCCATGTACTGAGAGAAATAATTGAAAGAGCGAGGGAATATGAACTTCCATTGTGCATGGCTTTTATCGATTATGAAAAAGCCTTTGATTCGGTGAAACCATCAGCAGTTACAATGGCTTTGAAATCCTCCGGTATTGAAGATGCATACATTAATATTATTAATAACATCTATGAAAATGCAAGTGCAAAGATTCGGCTGTTTGAAAATACAACACACATAAAAATTGGAAAGGAAGTGAGACAAGGTGACACCATATCTCCGAAGCTCTTTAATGCCGCATTGAAGTGTGTCTTTCAGTCGCTGAGCTGGGAAAACAAGAGGATAAAGATTAATGGAGATTATCTAACCCACCTTCGTTTTGCTGATGACGTAGTCATTTTTGCAACTGCCCCATCAGAGCTGCAGTGTATGATCCAGGAACTTGCTAACAAGAGTAAAGAAGTGGGATTAAAAATGAACTTTCAGAAGACAAAAGTGATGTTCAATGCTTTTACAAGAAATGAAGATTTATCAATTGATGGAGAAAAGCTGGAGATAACATACACGAACGTTTATCTTGGACAGCAGATATCAAGTGAGGGTCACATTGATGAAGAAATTAATCGGCGTACAAAACTTGCCTGGACAGCTTTTGGAAGAAACAGCGTAATGTTCAAGAGCAATATGCCATTATGTCTTAAAAGAAAAGTGTTTGATCAATGCATCCTTCCAGTGCTTACGTATGGTGCAGAGACGTGGACCTTAACTAAAAGCGATATACAAAGGCTGCAGACAACTCAAAGCATCATGGAGAGGTGCATGCTTGGTTATACCAGGAGTGATAAGAAGAGGAATTCGTGGATCAGAAAAATGATAAGAGTGGAAGACATCATGATCAGAGTAAAATCCATGAAATGGCAATGGGCTGGACATACTGCCAGAAGGACAGACTATCGATGGACAGCCGAAATTTTAGATTGGATTCCAAGAGACAGGAAAAGATCCAGAAGAAGACCTCATGGGAAATGGGTGGATGAAATTCGAAAGTATGTGGGAGTGACATAAAGGAGACAGGCACAAGACAGACCGTTGTGGAGGAAACTTGGGGAGACCTTCGTCCAGCAGTGGATTGATAATGGTTGACAATGATGATGATGATGACATCAGAAGCATAAATTAACACTTATGAGCCCTGGTGGCCAAGCCCTTCTTTACCAAACATGAGACATTATGTGAAAAATATTTCATATCAGGTCTTGTATGCGATACAGGAAGAACTTTTCAAATCGGAGTTTTAGCAGCAGAAAACGCGATTTACCTTTGTGCGCCCATGCGGAAAGTCTATGATTTACTTGAAAATTTTGAATTTATAGGAAAAACATTTCGGATCAGAAGCACTATCCAACAGAGAAGGAATTTTTTTCAAATCGGACTTTTAGAAGTAGAGATACTGACAAAAATAAGATATACACCTACGCCCCCTGGCGTAGAAACCATGCATTATTTCAAGAAGAAAATGTTCCTAAAAGGTTTGTCGACATGAGTAGTATCGGTCAACAAACAATTTTTTTTCAATCGAGATTTTAGAAGCACATATTTTGCTGCAAATACATCAGAAGCAGAAATTAAGACTTACGCAACCTGGTGGCCAAACAATTTTTTTACAAAAATTAGAAATTATGTGCACACGATTTCCCATCAGAAGCTGTATCCGGTGCTGAAAGAATTTTTCAAATCGGAGATTTAGAAGCAGAGATATAGGGGAAACGCAATTTACCTTTACGCCATTTAGCGGAAAGTCTATGAGTTACTTGGAAATTTTGAAATTATATGAAACACATGTCACACTGGAAACACTATCCAACAAAGAAGGAATTTTTCAAATTTGACCTCTAGAAGTAGAGATATTCACAAAAATAATAGATAAATCTACGCCCCCTGGCGGAGAAACTGTGGAATATTTTAGGAAGAAAATATTCCGAAAAGGTTTATCTATGTGAGTGGCATCAGTCCACGAAGGAATTTTTTCAATCGTTATTTTAGAAGCTCAGATGTTATGGAAAATACATCAGAAGCAAAAATTAACACTTACGCCTCCTGGTGGCCAAAGTATTCTCTACCAAAAATTCGGAATTATGTGCAAAAGATCTTCCATCGGAAGATGTATCCGCTGAATTTTTTTTTTCAAATCGGAGTTTTAGAAGAAGTGTTATCGGGAATACTGTAATTTACTTTTACGCCCCCTAGCGGAAAATCTATGCCTAATTTGAAAAAATAACTATATCTAAAGTAGTCGTCTACATAAATGGAATCGGAAGATAAATTATTTTTTTCAATCGCGTGTTTAGAAGCAAATATGTGTAATAAAACGTAATTTTGAATTCGACATCATCTGCATTTACGCCCTCTAACGGCGAATTGAATATCTTAAAAAAAAAAAATAAAAAAATAAAGGATTATCATTTGCTTATTTCATGCTTCCGAATGCAAAAAGGAATTTTCAAATCGGACTAATAGTTGCAGTGATACCGTGGGTACAGACGGACGGACTGACAAACCGATAACATAAGCACGATCTTTTTTTACAAAAGACGTGCTAATAAACCAGTATGAAAAAATAATGATTAAAACAATGTAAAACAATTTACAGCAATTTGTTCACGAAAACAACAAAACTAGTTTGTAATCTTTGCGCAAGGGCCATGCCAATTTTCTCTGTGATGTTCCAAATTTAGTATATGTACATTTGTAAGTAATTCATTTTATTCATCGTTAGACTTGTCGAACAACAAAGATATATCTAAAGCAAAACTAGTTTGTCATCATTGCGCAGGGGCCATTGCGCAGGGGCCATGTTCATTTTTTTTTCTGTGATGTTCCATTTTTAGTATATGTACATTTGTACTTAATTCAGTGTATTCACGAAAATATCTTTATTTTGCAGTAAGTGTAGGCATCTACGATTAACAAACCTTTTCCATTTTCAGAGATCGAGAGCGTCATTTCCATCGTAAAACTTGTCGAACAACAAAAGATATAAAGCAAAGCAATGCAATCAAAACAGACGAGCTAGCTTAGGTAATTCCAGCAGATCTTCAGAGAAGTCGATTCGGAATTTACATATAGCGGTCATGGGCCTTGGTTCGCAATTTACATATAGAGTTTTAACGACGGTCTGATTTTGGTTCGCAATTTACACATTTTAGTTCGCAATTTACATACCACCCTTTTCTTGAACGCATATTACGCAGATTCTGCTTGTGTCACTAAGGTATACACTGAGTGGCCACTTTATTATGACCACCTGACAGTTTTAAGCCAATGAGCTATGGCTGCAAGCTGTTTCCGCCAGAGGGCGAGGCTAGTATAAAAAGGGAAAGCCCAATGCTTGCGACAGTGTGATTTTTAACTGACGAGATGGGTAAAAAACGCGATTTGACGGACTTTCAACGTGGGATGATTGTAGGAGCTCCGAGCCATGGAGAGAGTATCACCGAAACCGTCGCATTCGTGAAATGTTCCAGGGCAGCTGTTGTTAAAGTGTTTAAAGACTGGACTGTCAGCCAAAACACTGGCTCCCTACGTGCAACGTGTGGTCGTCATCGACTAGTGACTGCTCGGGCGGAACGGAGTGTGTCCCGACTGGTAACAGACAACAGAAGGGCAACAGTGCAGCAAATTACAGACCATCTTAATCAAGGATCCCCTCAAATGATCTCTGCACACACTGTTCGCCGTACACTGCATCGGATAGAATATGGCAGCCGAAGGCCTCTTCGAACACCTCTGCTGTCTGCAGTTAAAAAGGGAAAACGTCTCCAGTTCACAAGACAGTCGATAATTGGAAACAAACTATGTGGTCCGATGAATCACGTTTTCAGTTGCACCATGCCGATAGCCGAGTGAGAATTTGGAGGAAACAGCACGAAAGCACGGACCCCAAATGCATTGCTACAGCCCTTCAAGCTGGTGCAGGCAACGTTATGGTTTAGGGAATGTTTTCCTGGCATGCTTTGGGCCCTTTAATTCGTGTCTGACTGGCACATTATATCTAAACATCGTTGCGGACCAAGTGCATCCTGTCATGTGGATGGTTTATCCCAATGGCGATGGCAACTTTCAACAAGATAATGCGTCCTGCCATAGTGCTCGTATTGTACAGGATTGGTTTCAGGAACATGCCGGTAAGTTTATTTTGCTTAGGTGGTCCCCACAATCGGCAGATCTCAACCCCATTGAGAATTTGTGGGATGAAGTTGAACGAACCATCAGACAGCTGGATCCACATCCCTGCAATCTCACACTCCTGGGAAGTGCTATTCATCAAGCATGGTCTCAGATTCCACAAACCACCTATCAAGATCTCGTGGAGTCCATGCCACGAAGAATCGACGCAGTATTAAAGGCAAAAAGTGGCCCAACGAAGTACTGAGGGGGTGGTCATAATAAAGTGACCACTCAGTGTATATAGCCATAATAAATGACGTCACAACAGTAAGCTGCATGAGTTCAAGTTGTTACATGAATTACAAGTATAGCACATTATTTCTTTTCAAAATACAACAAAAAAAATTTTAGTATAAATAATTGAGGGGCCTAACAATTAAATAGCATTTAAATAGCTCATTATAAATAGTACTTGAATAGTTATTCTGGTTCATCAGGTTCAGTTCTTTTTAGTACTTGTTTCCAAGGCTGTGGAATATTAACTGGTACTTCATCATTACAACAGGAGTTCGCAAAGGTGTAAATAAATAGACTTTCCATAAATAGTATCTTAAATTTTGTACGGGGGAAGCCATCATGTAGGAATCATTCCAGCTAGGGTGGTAAGATCACAGGTTGGAGAGACGTGATAACGCAGTTGTTTGTGAATGCAGTTTCACATTATAGAGGTGTTTTTTATATGCTATATAAACAAGTTCAACACAGGTAGTGACCATAGATTGGTGAGATGTAAGATGCACCTCAACACTAAACTTGAACGTGGCAAGCTCATAAGAGAAACAAAATCTATTGACATAACCAACCTTAAAAAACACCATAATACCTTCAAGTTGGAACTGAAGAAGAGGTTCTCTGCTTTAGAAGGCCTAACATCAGAAGAAGTGGACATCTCTGAAGTTAACAGAAAAGTAACCAAAGCTCTTATGGAAACAGAAACAAAATTAGCTGGGTCTAAGAACAAGTTGCATGTAAATAAATTATCAGGAAAAACGAAAATGTTGATGCAAAAAAGAAGAGAGATGAGGACAACTAAAGAAGATGTGACTTCCAAAGTGGAATATATAGAGCTATGCAAGACAGTAAGAAAAAGTATCACTGAAGACGTAAGAAAATTCAACTGTGAACTAGTGAGGAAAGCAATTGAAAACAACCAAAGCCTAAAGATAGCAAAGGGACACCTCAGTTAGGGAAGAAAACAGATTATGGCACTGAGAAAAGAAGATGGTTCTGTTACAAGAAATAGAGTCGAAATTTTGACAAGAGTGAAAGATTTCTACTCCAAATTATATGAAAGGGATGATACATGCACTCCAGACATCATGAAAGATACCAGTACCAGAGTTCCTCCAGTCCTTCCAGCAGAAGTTGCACATGCAATCAAGAACATGAAGCGGGGAAAAGCTCCAGGAGAAGATGGAATTACTGTAGACATCATAAAAGAAGCAAGTGGAGAAATCGAAACAGTACTCGCCCAAATTTTCACTCGATGCCTTAATGAAGGAAAGATTCCTGAGGATTGGAACACCGCTACAATGATCCTGCTACATAAGAAAGGTGACATTGAGGATCTCGGAAACTACAGACCTATCAGCCTCCTATCAGTAGTTTATAAAATCTTCACTAAAGTTCTTTCACACCGCTTGAAGGTAACACTGGACATGGCTCAACCGAGAGAACAAGCTGGATTCAGGAGTGGCTACAGCACAATAGATCATATCCACGTGCTGAGAGAACTAATTGAAAGAGCGAGGGAATATGAACTTCCATTGTGCATGGCTTTTTTCGATTATGAAAAAGCTTTTGATTCGGTGAAACCATCAGCAGTTACAATGGCTCTGAAAACCTGCGGTATTGAAGATGCATACATTAATATTATTAATAACATCTATGAAAATGCAAGTGCAAAGATTAGGCTGTTTGAAAATACAACACACGTAAAAATTGGAAAGGGAGTGAGACAAGGTGACACCATATCTCCGAAGCTCTTTAATGTCACATTGGAGGGTGTTTTTCAGTCGCTGAGCTGGGAAAACAAGGGGATAAAGATCAATGGAGATTATCTAACCCACCTTCGTTTTGCTGATGACGTAGTCATTTTTGCAACTACCCCATCAGAGCTGCAGAGTATGATCCAGGAACTTGCTGACAAGAGTAAAAAAGTGGGATTAAAAATGAACTTTCAGAATGCAAAAGTGATGTTCAATGCTTTTACAAGAAATGAAGATTTATCGATTGATGGAGAAAAGCTGGAGATAACAGACACGTACGTTTATCTTGGACAGCAGATATCAAGTGAGGGTCACATTGATGAAGAAATTAATCGGCGTACAAAACTTGCCTGGAGAGCTTTTGGAAGAAACAGCATAATTTTCAAGAGCAATATGCCATTATGTCTTAAAAGAAAAGTGTTTGATCAATGCATCCTTCCAGTGCTTACGTATGGTGCAGAGACGTGGACCTTAACTAAAAGAGACATACAAAGGCTGCAGACAACTCAAAGAGCCATGGAGAGGTGCATACTTGGTGTAACCAGGAGAGATAAGAAGAGGAACTCGTGGATCCGAAAAATGACAAGAGTGGAAGACATCATGATCAGAGTTAAATCCCTGAAATGGCAATGGGCTGGACATACTGCCAGAAGGACAGATCATCGATGGACAGCCGAAATTTTAGATTGGATTCCAAGGGACAGGAAAAGACCCAGAAGAAGACCACATGGGAGATGTGTGGATGAAATTCGAAAGTATGCAGGGGTGACATGGAGGAGACTGGCACAAGACAGACCGTTGTGGAGGAAACTTGGGGAGACCTTCGTCCAGCAGTGGATTGATAATGGTTGACAATGATGATGATGATGATATACACTGGGAGCAATTGAATTAGAGACAGCTATGGCGTCATGCAAATGTGGCGCTGCGTGCGGCCGTGTAAACGTAAACGACATGACGTATACAGCGATTCGACAATATAAGGATTGCTGCGACGGGAATCAGTAAGAGTCGAACGCAGTATGAGTAAGACGAAGGATCTAAGCGCACTTGATCGTGGGCAAATTGTCGCGGCCCGACGAATGGGTCACTCCATCTCGGAAGTTGTGAAAGCACTAGGATTTTCACGAGCCACTGTGTCACGGGTACACCATGAGTACATCGATTCCGGTAAAACCATCCATGCAAGGGCCAAATGGCGTGGACGACAGAGTATGGATAAGCGGGGTCATCGTCGGCTAGCTCGCATTGTAACAGCGGATAGACGGGCCGCAGCGCTAGAAATCACTCGGCAATTTAACGCTGGTGCACAAAAACGTGTAAGCAGCCACACCATCCAGAACTATCTCCCCGCTATGGGGTACAGAAGCCATCGTCCCACGAGGGTACTGCTGCTGAACCGCACATCACAGGGTGCAAAGATTAGCATGGGCGCGGGAACATCGCCACTGGACCCTAGACGTGTGGAAAAATGTTGCCTGGACTGATGAGTCGAGATTCACGTTGGTACATGCGGATGGCAGGATACGAGTACGGCGCAAACCAGCTTCAAGAGTAGCCAGAAGGGTACTCTTCAAGCTGGTGGGGGTGGCATTCTCGTCAGGTACTGTTTACCTGGACTGAAATGGGACCCCTGGTACGCGTGACATCGTCCCTCATAGGTCAACGTTACCGGGATATCCTGGACTACCATTTGCTCCCGTTCGTGCGTCTTACACATCCCACTGGGGACCTCATCCTGCAACAAGATCCTGCAACAGCTCCCGAATTGTATCCGAATGGTTAGATGAACTCTCCACCGGCGTGACCTCGCTTCTTCGGCCAGCTAGGTCACCTGACCTCAATCCCATCGTGCACATCTGGGATGCCATCGAGAGAGATGTTCGAGGCTCTGACCCTCCTCCATAAAATCTTCGTGAACTGTGGAAGCTTGTTCAGGGGTCGTGGATCCGTATGACTTCCCAACGCTTCCGGTGTCTTGTCGAGTCCAAGCCGAGACGAATCGCCGCGGTCATCAGGGCGAAAGGTGGTGCTACACGTTTCTAGATAGGTATCTGCAATACAATTGCTCTTCAGTGTACGATATTGTAAGCCGGAGGTTTTCCATTGTAATCACATCTGAAGATGAGCCCTGTCGTCTCGATAGATCTCACGTGTTTTACTGTAAACTATATTTTTAAGTAAGTATGTAATTAAAGGCTTTAATTTATCTTAGCTTTTAGTGATTTTTTGATTTTAATATCGTGCATCGACAGAATTTTTAATCTTCTTTAATATCATACATTTACACGAGAATTAGACGAATTGATGAATCCAAAGTTCTCTCTTGCGCGCTTAATTACTAGACATATGCCATTTTTAGAAACCACACAACCATTTTCTTTGCACTTTTTTGGATTTCTGTATACGAATAACCTTCTTCGAAAAGGGCGATCATACACTCCTCCTAGAATGGAATAGCTCGTGGAGGCATCTTAATTAACACTACGAAAACAAAATTACAAATGCTTTTAAAGAGGAAGGCTGCTACTGCGATAAACATGGCTGCCTAATCGTGACGCATACGATTTTCACATGACGCGCATTTTACTTTGTCACTGCAAACGTGAATCAACTTGTATAATCAGGAGCTTCAGCTAAAACAGGACGATCGGATACCTGCTCACTGAGGTACAGGAAAATTGGAAAATCTCTAAATTGGGAATCCGCAGAAAAAAACATGCACTCATGTTCATAAAGAACGAGCTAGTAAAATCATGCAATGCACTGATTGCGATACGTTTTCCAACATACTAGAAATCATTACTCAAGTAATGAGCATAATGGCTGTGGAACAAATCTTGCTCCTGTGCCCTGACCTTTGACACTATTTCGATGATATAAAACACAATTGGTTCAATATACGTCCGGAACAACATACCAAAGTTTTGTCGCAATAGAAACTTTTTTAGTCAAGTTATGAGGATAATTGCTGTGGAATAAATCTCGCTCCTGTGCCCTGACCTTTGACCTCATTTCGATTATATTAAGCGGAATTGGTTCAATATACATCCGGAAAAACATATTAAAGTTTTGTCGCAATAGAAACATTTTTAGTCAAGTTATGAGGATAATGGCTGTGGAATAAATCTCGCTCCTGTGCCCTGACCTTTGACACCATTTCGATGATATTAAACACAATTGGTTCAATATAGTCCGGAACAACATACAAAAGTTTTGTCGCAATAGAAACTTTTTTAGTCAAGTTATGAGGATAATGGCTGTGGAATAAATCTCGCTCCTGTGCCCTGACCTTTGACACCATTTCGATGATATTAAACAGAACCGGTTCAGTATACCTCCGGAATAACACACTAAAGTTTTGTCTTTCAAAATAGCTTTATTGGAACAACTAAGAGGTGCATGGAAGCCGGGCAAGTACAATGATGAGCAACATGGGAAGACATACATATAGGCCACGGGTGAGGCAGGGCAAACATAATGAAGTAGTGATACAATCACTCTGGGGTACAAAGATATATGCACGAGCAGGAACACAAGTAATAACCTGGAGTAACAGTCAAAAATGAAGACATTACGAGAGAGGGTCATGTAGGTAATACGATTCACGAATTAGAACACGTTTGAACCAGCATTCATGGGCACGGTTGTAGTCAATAGGAGAGGCAAAGTCACTTCGTTGCGGAGGATCACGGGAAGGTGGAGCACGGCGGCGCCGCTTACGCGGAGGTTTCTGAGAAGCACCATCAGAGGAAGGCTGAAGAGGAGACAATGGAGCAGTAATGTGCGCAGACGTCGTTGTTGAAGCAGCAGGAGGCACCGGCGAAGATACAACACAGGTGAGGACGAAGAAGACATAGACGGGCGGAGGAAATACCTGATGGAGGGGAGGTGTGTGGGCCACCCAGTGGTGCAGTGGTGTAAGCGATGGCCTCTGATCATTCGTCCGAAAGGGGTCCGGGATCAAATCCCGGTGAGGTATGGATGTTGTTTGTCTTACGGCACTGGCTTTCTCCCTTCCCTGGAACCAGTGACCCCAAATTAGGAACGGTGGACTGCTTATACCCAATTGAGTAGCTCACGGTGGTCGTTAAACCTCCAATCATCAAAAGAGGGGGTCAGGGTTCGAATTCCGGTGTTGTGTTTATCTTATGGCACTGACTCTCTCCCTTCCCTGGAACCAATGTACCTAAATCAGAGACGGGCGACTGCTTATAGCCAATTGAGTGGCTCACGGTGGTCCTTAAACCTCCAATCAACAAAAAAGGGGGTCCCGATTCGAATCCCGGGGAGGCATGAATGTTGTGTTTGTCTTACGGCACTGGATCTCTCCCTTCCCTGGAACCAGTGGCCCTAAATTAGGGACGGGCGGATGCTTCGAACCTGGACCCTTTTTTTGTTGATTGGAGGTTTAACGACCACTGTGAGCAACTCAATGGGCTATAAGCAGTCGTCCGTCCCTAATTTAGGGTCACTGGTTCCACGAAAGGGAGAGAGCCAGTGCCGTAAGACAAACACAACATTCATGCTTCTCTGGATTTGAACCTGGACCATCTTTTTTGATTGGAGGTTTAACGACCACCGTTAGCAACTCAATGGGCTATAAGCAGTCGCCCGTCCCTAATTTAGGGTCACTGGTTCCACGGAAGGGAGAGAGCCAGTGCCGTAAGACAAACACAACATCCATGCCTGACCGGGATTCGAACCCGGACCCCTTACGGACGAATTATCAGAGGCCAGCGCCTTAGACCACTGTGCCACCGGGGCGGCACCCTAAATTAGGGACGGGTAACTGCTTATAGCCAATTGAGTTGCTCACGGTGGTCGTTAAACCTCCAATCAACAAAAAAGGGGGTCCAGGTTCAAATCCAGAGTAGCATGAATGTTGTGTTTGTCTTACGGCACTGGATCTCTCCCTTACCTGGAACCAGTGGCCCTAAATTAGGGACGGGCGGATGCTTATAGCCAATTGAGTTGCTCACGGTGGTCGTTAAACCTCCAATCAACAAAAAAGGGGGTCCAGGTTCAAATCCAGGGAAGCATGAATGTTGTGTTTGTCTTACGGCACTGGCTCTCTCCCTTTCGTGGAACCAGTGACCCTAAATTAGGGACGGACGACTGCTTATAGCCCATTGAGTTGCTCACGGTGGTCGTTAAACCTCCAATCAACAAAAAAAGTGTCCAGGTTCGAATCTTGGTGAGGCATGGATGTTGTGTTTGTCTTACGGCACTTGATCTATCCCTTCCCTGGAACCAGTGACCCTAATTTTTTTTTTTTTTTTTGATTGGAGGTTTAACGACCACCGTGAGCAACTCAATGGGCTATAAGCAGTCGCCCGTCCCTAATTTAGGGTCACTGGTTCCAGGGAAGGGAGAGAGCCAGTGCCGTAAGACAAACACAACATCCATGCCTGACCGGGATTCGAACCCGGACCCCTTACGGACGAATGATCAGAGGCCAGCGCCTTAGACCACGGCGCCACCGGGGCGGCACCCTAAATTAGGGACGGGTAACTGCTTATAGCCAATTGAGTTGCTCACAATGGTCGTTAAACCTCCAATCAACAAAAAAGGGGGTCCTGGTTCGAATCTCGGGGAGGCATGAATGTTGTGTTTGTCTTACGGCACTGGATCTCTCCCTTCCCTGTAACCAGTGGCCCTAAATTAGGGACGGGCGGATGCTTATAGCCAATTGAGTTGCTCACGCTGGTCGTTAAACCTCCAATCAACAAAAAAAGGGTGCTGGTTCGAATCCTGGTGAGGTATGGATGTTGTGTTTGTTTTACGGCACTGGCTTTATCCCTTCCTTGGAATCAGTGACACTAAATTAGGGACGGGCGGCTGCTTACAGCCGATTGGGTTGCTCACGGCGGTCATTAAACCTTCAGTCAAAAAAAAAAAAAAAAAATTCGCAGACCTGGGCTTATTGTCTTTACTGAAGTCGTTGAATGTATTTCTCAATCAAATAAAGTTTACATTTGTTGTTTCACAGGGGTTTATTCTTTTCAAAAAAAGAAAAGAAGAACAAAACTAATCGTCGAATCTGACGGGTTTCGTCGAGTTTATTTGAATTCAGTAAATTCTGAGTGAAGCTGTAAGAAGATTCTTGCTTTGCATGTTGGAGATGTGCTTTATGCCAGCCGTAGCATTTAAAAGATAAAACTTCCCATAGAAGCAGTGATAACCTTAACTGTGAAGTTTATATTTTTCCACTTGGTACGCAGAGATTAACGATCACTTCAGTGGCGACCGCTAAGGAACAAACCTGAAACCTATCAACGAGTAATGGATGTTCTACCGACGCGGAACCCACGGCTTTGCGGCACACACAAGTGTCTTTCTTTTTTTCCTTTTTTTTTTTAATCGATCTTCATTCAGCCGTGACGGATTTCTTCTGAAGGCGGAAAGAAGAGAGAGAGAGAGATAGGAAGAGCGAGAGGGGGGTGTACCTCTTATTTTCTATTTTTTATCCTTCTAACGCTTTTGAACATATCTTTACATCGACCACAGGTCTGATAGAAATTAATATTCACGACATCACATGTTAAGGGAAGGGAAACGCTGTCAAAAGAGCAACATCTGATAAAAAATACATTTCTGCTAAGAGCATTTCTGGAGCAAAAAAGTTTTGGGGGCCCCACATGGAGGGGAGGAGGCAAAAATCCTCTTAAACTTCGAATTCTTTGTAGTTTATTGATGGGAGTTTATTGATGCAAGTATATTTCCTTTTTTTTTTTCTTTTGTATCCACTTAAATGATGTATGCAGGGAAAAGTTCGCGAAATAGGACAACAGCATTTGTCTAAAAAATCGAAGAAATATGTGAGAGAAGAATTAAGAGGAAGCTGTTCTTTTTGACATTTCGTAAACCAGAGCATTTTATTTTTTTTTCCATTAAAAATTATTTCACGCCATGAATAAAAACGCGTGTCCTCTTATTACTTAGAAATTTTAACGGAGATTACCAATTTAGGAATACTTCCGATGATTTTTTTTTTTTTTTTTTTTACCTTTGGCCTATTTCTTGTACCTTAACTTTCTTATTCGGAGGTCTTCGAATCGGTGATTTGCACTGATGGACAAACAAAATGCCACATCATTAACAACACCAATGTTTGTAAAAATTACAACATCAAGAAAGAATCGCGCATCGATTCCTAAGGTTACAGGAGATAACTAATTACATTTGTTGAGTTTAAGACGAAGTAAATTTCTCCATCATTTTTATGCCAGGGACTGCATTCGAACCCACTGCTCTCAGCTCCGGAGTTCCGATTGCTATCCACTACCCATTACTGGCAGTTCTGAACTGCCATTGCTGGCAGTCAGAACTGCCAGTAATGGCCCAGCAATATGTTGCCGCTGCCAGACCTTCAATAAAATGTCCGGGCGGCCAACAGAAAAGCCAGCAGTTCAGGACAACAGTTGGCACCCGGATCAGTTGTCACATGCCACAACAGGGCCATCAGTTATCCATCACAGGCAGTAGCTGCCACAAGTCGCCCTTCAGCGGCCCTGCATGCACGTGCCATAAGTGACGGCTAGCCTAGTGTGGTCTGCTAGTTTCCCGGCAGTGGCAGCCGGCAATCACGTGGCGTAACTGATCGCTTGCCGAATCTTGTCCGCCAATTTCCCAGTTGTAGCCAGAAAAAAAAAAAAAAAAAAAAAAAAAAAAGGGGGATAGCTGCAGTTTCCCAAAGCACAACTTTTCTTTTTCCCTCTTACGAAACTTCTGAGTTATGGCACTACACAATGAAAATTTTCTCAACAGACTGACTCTCTTTCCTGCGGAGTGTGTAGTCGAATGGTTCTCTCTTTAATTTTACAGTATTGCGGGGTATTATTCATGAATGTCAGTTTCATATAATTCATAAATTTATGTTTTCAACGTAACGGTAGTTTTTTTTTTTTTTTTTTTTTTTTCGGATCCAGGCAGGATTACTCGCAACGCCGTCACCAAAAATCTTTTGAGAGAGTTCTCCTAACCCTGTGGAGTCCGCATTTGGACGATACAGGATAATGGTCATCAGCTAGTCGTTACCTTAAGGGAACCACTCATTTTGAAGAAGTGTACCAACTTAAAGGCGCTTTCCAAAGTTTCGTGCTGTCCTTGTCGTCTTGAAAGGCGATTGTTGAATTATTATATTTTCCCGTTCATGTCACATTCTGTTGCACTTTAAACGCTGTATCTTTCCTTCCCGTTGTCCGAAGCTACATTTGTTTTAAAGAGGAAATATATTTTATTTTACTTCTCGTTATTTTTAGAAGCGAATTCCTCCAGTCTTGTGTATTCAACCCATGGATGAGTACATTATATTCACAAAGTATTTTTTTTTATTATTGGGGTTTCTTTCAAATAATTGATAAATTTTGTACGCGTATAGTTCCTTCTTTTTTTTTTTTTTTTTTTTTTTTTCCCAAAAAACGTTTTTTTAATAGTTTTCCAGGATTTTTGTTTCAAGCGATTTCAAATTATCTCATAGCTTAATCTGATATCTTCGTCGAGGTGGCATTTCATTAGGACATTAATTTGCCTCTGTACGTTTCCTTTTTTTCTTAATATCCACTAAAATAACACGATGGCGATAGCATCGTCTTCAACTAACTGCTACCACAAGAGACACAGCACGTGTTGCTTCTGCGCGTGCGCAGCCCATTGCTTCCACCTGGTGTTAGGGTTGCATCGGTTGCCAGATCCTCACGGCAATGCTGCAGGGACATCAACGGCTCGCGAACTGATGGCGCTGCCAGCAACGGACCACTACCGGACCGTGAGCGGCAGATTTTAGCCAGCAGTGACCGATCACTGCCAGCTGGTGGCCAGCAGTTTCCCAACACTTGTGTTTTTGCTGGGTATATTACCCTGGCTAGTGCACTCACTGCTATCTGCCTTTATCTCACGTGCGTCCTGCAGGGCCGGATCGTCACATCTCCCCTCCCCTCCCGAAGGAGGGGGAGGGGCATGGCCCACGGGTCAGCAAGGACCATTTGTCGTTATAGCCAGTCATCCATGAAGAACGTGGCCACCCGGTGACGCAGTGGTCTATGCGACGACTTCTCATCATTCGTCAGAAAGCGGTTCGGGTTTGAATCCCGGTGAGGCATGGGTGTTGTGCTTGACTTACGGCACTGGCTCTCTCCTTTCCCTGGAACCAGTGACCCTAAATTTGGGACGGGCGGCGTCTACCTATATCCCATTAAGTTGCTCACGGAAGTCGTTAAACCTCCAATCAAAAAAAAAAAAAAAAAAAAAAAGAGGTAAGAACGTGCATTTGAGAAATCCCAGACAATTTGGTGTTTGGAAAATAACATCTCACTGGTTTATTTTTTCGAAGCATTAAAGAAGGGATTTCCATTTTTCCTGTCTCGCGGTGTGGAAAGGACATCACACCATTGCGAGAAACTTAATTGCCAGGTCATCCTTAAAGATAAAGCGCCAATATGACGAAGTAAATTTCTCCATTATTTTTATACTACTATTCGAACCCACAACTCTCGGCTCAGGAGCTCCGAGTGCTATCCACTATACCACACTGGCTTTATCTGATGTGCGTCCTGCGGGGCATGCGCGTTACAAGTTGTACAAGATTTTCTCGCTTCAAAACTCAGCAAGCCAGCGTCTACAGGGGGTGGCATTGAATAGAAGAGGGTTTTGATATCATCCTGAGAAATGGCCTTCCAGGCTGCTTCTAGAGTTCATTTGCGGTGACTGAGTTACCATGTCCCAGTCATGTTCGATCGGGGACATATCGGGTGAATGTGCAGGCCGGGAAAGAAACGGTATCAGCCGTGCATGGGAGAGGTCTTGGACATTCCGGACCATGTGTGGCAGAGGCTTTTCCTGCAGGTATATAGCGCCATAACAAACCTGAAAGAAAGAGGTATCACCTCTTCCTGTAAAACATCCCTGATGTATCGCTGGTTTTTGAGGGTTCCCTCAGTTCGTGACACGCGTGATCCCGAATTGAACGCTATCGCGACCCAAACCGCGACGCTTGGCGTTGGGCAGATGTGACCTTCAAAAATGCCCGCTGCAAGATGCCGTTCGGAACGATGTCTTCGAACATTTATGCGACCATCATGGTAAATGAAGTTGAACCGTGACTCGCCAGGGAACACTTCCTTTTTCCAATCACGGTGATAATGTCTGTACTCGAGACTCCATTGCAGCTAGAGGCAACTGTGATTGAGGGTCAAACGGACGTGCAGTTATTGGATGTTAACGACCGCACCTCTGTTAAACAGACCGCATCGAACGGTACTGGAGCACCGTGGAGGACGGTGTGCGGTTGGTCACTGCCATGTGGTAGAGAGTGTCTGTCATCCCAAGCAGTCTTGAGATTTTGTCGTCCATTTTCCGGATTTCAGTACTGTCTTTTCAGCCCGTATGAGTGCCAATTTAGCGGTAGAAAAATTCAGCTTCTTTCAACCCAACAATCCTTCATCGCTGAAAGTCCGTTAAGTGTTCTTAATGCGACATACTTCGGCGACGGGACATAATGATACACAAGAAACACTCTTTCGACTCAATATCGGCTCTACACTGATTGCAACATCTCGTTTGAGCCAGCTCTTTATACCCAAGAATCCTTCCTCGCTCAAAGTCCATCAGGTGTTCATAATGCGACCTTCTTCTGCGATGGTGCATAGTGAGACACAAGAAACACCCTTTCGACTCAATATCGGCTCTTCACTGATTACAACATCTCGTTTGAGCCAGCTCTTTATACCCAAGAATCCTTCATCGCTCAAAGTCCGTCAGGTGTTCATAATGCGACCTTCTGCGGTGACGGGGCATAGTGAGACACAAGAAACACCCTTTCGACTCAATGTCGGCTCTTCACTGATTGCAACATCTCGTTTGAGCCAGCTCTTTATACACAAGAATCCTTCATCGCTCAAAGTCCGTCAGGTGTTCATAATGCGACCTTCTTCGGTGACGGGGCATAGTGAGACACAAGAAACACCCTTTCTACTCAATGTCGGCTCCTCACTGATTGCAACATCTCGTTTCACCCAGCTCTTTATATCCAGCAATCCTTCCTCGCTGAAAGTCTGTTAAGTGTTCTGAATGCGAACTTCTTCGGCGACGGGACATAATGAGACACAAGAAACACCCTTTCGACTCAATATCGGCTCTTCACTGATTGCAACGTCTTGTTTGAGCCAGCTCTTTATACCCAAGAATCCTTCATCGCTGAAAGTCTGTTAAGTGTTCTTAATGCGAACTTCTTCGGCGACGGGACATAATGAGACACAAGAAACACCCTTTCGACTCAATATCGGCTCTTCACTGATTGCAACGTCTTGTTTGAGCCAGCTCTTTATACCCAAGAACCCTTCATCGCTGAAAGTCTGTTAAGTGTTCTTAATGCGAACTTCTTCGACGACGGGACATAATGAGACACAAGAAACACCCTTTCGACTCAATGTCGGCTCTTCACTGATTGCAACATCTCGTTTGAGCCAGCTCTTTATACTCAAGAATCATTCATCGCTCAAAGTCCGTCAGGTGTTGATAATGCGACCTTCTTCGGTGACGGGGCATAGTGAGACACAAGAAACACCCTTTCGACTCAATATCGGCTCTTCACTGATTGCAACATCTCGTTTGAGCCAGCTCTTTATACCCAAGAATCCTTCATCGCTCAAAGTCCGTCAGGTGTTGATAATGCGACCTTCTTCGGTGACGGGGCATAGTGAGACACAAGAAACACCCTTTCGACTCAATATCGGCTCCTCACTGATTGCAACATCTCGTTTCACCCAGCTCTTTATACCCAACAATCCTTCCTCGCAGAAAGTCTGTTAAGTGTTCTTAATGCGAACTTCTTCGGCAACGGGACATAATGAGACACAAAAAACACCCTTTCGACTCAATATCGGCTCTTCACTGATTGCAACATCTCGTTTGAGCCTGTTCTTTATACCCAAGAATCCTTCCTCGCTCAAAGTCCGTCAGGTGTTCATAATGCGACCTTCTTCGGCGACAGGGCATACTGAGACACAAGAAACACCCTTTTGACTCAATGTCGGCTCTTCACTGATTGTAACTTCCGGTTAGGCCAGTTTTTTATATGCAAGGCAGAACAGTTCAGAGGGAAGTTCTCCAAAACCGCATACGCACTTTTGCTGACATTTTAATCGTTTGCATGTTCTAACATGTTGTACATATCCTATAAGCAGCGGTCTTTCATGGCGTTACAATTTTCTCAAACAATAGTGTATTAATTTTGCCACAGCGAAAGCTCGTCCTTGGATCTGTCAGATGTCTGGTGAAATCTTCTGAACGAACACCGAAGGAACAATCAGTACTGTTTTCGGTACTACGTAAGCACACAGTCTCATAAAAACAGAAACTTTCACGTGAAATGAACGATTGCTTGTTCCAAAGTGACATAATTTTCGAATCGTGTTGATTGGTCACCACACCAATAACAAGAAAAATGACACCCAATTTTCGGTTGTAATGAACACGTCTTTTGAATCCGTTCTGACGTGAATTAAATTTATCAAAGCTATTCAAAATCAATGGAACCGGTTAGGGAAACAATCAACCGGTTTCAACAATCAGTAAAACATCTAGAAATAGAAACATCTTGCTTAGTTCTACCGACGAAAATTAACAAATGGCGCACAAAATGTTTTTTGTATCGGAGTTTTAGACGCAGAGATATAGCGGGAAACGCGATTTATCTAGCAGGAGGTCTATGAATTGCTTAAAAATTTTGAAATTATATGAAACACGTTTCGCACTGGAAACTCTATCCAACAAAGAAGAAATTTTTCAAATCGGTCGCTTAGAAGCTGAGATATCGGCAAAAGTAGGATATGCATCTGCGCCACCTGGCGGAGACACCATGCATCTTTTGCGAAGAAAATATTCCAAAAAGGCTTATCGACGTCAAGAGCTCAGAATCCAAGAATGAATTTTTTACACTGAGATTTGATTCAGATTTTGCCCGCGAGTAAAACATAAGTACAAATTAACACTTACGTCCGTTGGTGGTCAAACGTTTTATACAAAAAATTAGAAATTATATGCGCATTTTCCCATCAGGAGCTGTATATTCTGAAGAAAAAAATTTCGAAATTGAAGTTTCAGAAGCAGAGATATCTGGGAAAACTCAGTTCACTTTTACGCGCCCTAGCGGAAAATCTATGTGTAACTTGAAAAAAACGTGACTACACCTAAGTAATTTTCGACATAAATGGAATCGAAAGGTAAAAGATGTTTTTCAGTCAGACGTTTAGGAGCAAGTATATGGAATAAAATGTGTTTTAAATGCGGCATCATCTGCCTTTACGCCCTCTCTCGGCAGAATTTTGCTTCGTGAAAAAAACGAAATAAAGGGTAATCATTTGCACATTTTTTTTTTTTTTTTTTTTAGATTTAACGACCACCGTGAGCAACTCAATGGGCTATAAGCAGTCGCCCGTCCCTAATTTAGAGTCACTGGTTCCAGGGAAGGGAGAGAGCCAGTGCCGTAAGACAAACACAACATCCATGCCTCACCGGGATTCGAACCCGGACCCCGTTCGGACGAATGATCATAGGCCAACGCCTTAGACCACTGCGCCACCGTGGCGGCTCATTTGCACAAGTCAAGCTTCCCAATGAAAAAAATAATTTTTCAAATCGGACTGTTAGTTGCGGAGATATGGTGTCCAAAGGCGGACGGACGAACTGACGGACAAACTGGTAACATAAGCATGATTTTTTTTTACAAACGACGTGCTAAAAAACATTACCTTCGCGAACTAGTCACGTGACAGGTGAGGGGGATAAACATGGCAAAGCGGCCCCACGTAACTGAATTTGGCCGTCGTCATCTGGGCGTGTGGACTATTGTATCGGAAGGATATTGTTGGAGAACGTTCGTGTGAAGAGAGAGAGAGAGTTGCGGATGATCTCACTGAGAAATATACCATCACATGCACATCTGTATGAGACGCTTCATCGTAGGACTACGTACTGCTCTTTGGTGTCTGCGTTGTGCCGCGGAAATGCGTTGGGACCACAACAACCGTTGCCCGAATCCTACGCTGGCGGTAGGTAACGTGTGTCGACGTAGTGGGACTGGTGCACTTCGGCGGACGTCCAAGCCCCTCGATGACCGCATTCGATGGCAAATCGTAGCAGCCACACGGCACACAGCACCCAATGAAATTTGCGCAACAAGAAGGAAGCATCGGATTGAACTGAAATTTTATGGACGTAATGATACAGATGAACGATGCACATGATGGCAAAAAACAGAGCTGCAGGAATGTTACAGAGGGATCTGTGTCACGTGGTCAGGTCATCTACAATAACACGTCGCACCGCCTCGTGGGACGATACGTGCTGCAATACGGTTCGGAATGGAGGCAAACAGACGCCTGGTGTTGTCCTGTGGCAGACTGGCGCACACGCGTTGGACGGTGTGCTCCAAATCCCGGATTGTGCGGCACGGCGGTAGCTGGCGTTTCAACTGGTCCCACATATTCTCGATAGGGGACAATATTCACGGAGCGGACAGTCCATGGAAGAGTCTGGACATGATGCAAGCACTTTTGAGCAACCCGAGCCGTGTGCGGGCGGGCATTATCTTGCTGGTATAGTGTACTTGGAATCGCGGCCAGGAATGGGACCACATGGGGACGTAAGATCTCATCCGCAGGCCCGGTAATGATCCACGTGCCACTACTAGAGCTGATCGGCTATCGTAGGCTATGGCTCCCCAGACCATAATGCCTGTAGTGGGGAAAGTGTGGCGCTCGATACCCTGGACTTCCACAACCGGACACGATGGTCATCTGTCCACAAAACGAAGCGAAACTCATCGCTAAACACCACACGTCCCCAGTCTGTGGCGATCCACGTCGCTCTGGTCTGGTACCACTGCACACGGAACCGGCGTCGTTACGGGTTTAATGGCAGCACACGTACGGGACGCTCGGACTGCAGATTCACTTCCGCGAGGCGTCGCGAAATGGCTCGTGGGCACACATGAGTCGCTACATCGGCCTGTACATTGGACCGGATCGCCGTGGGATCCGTGCGTGCGCCAGGCACGAGGCGTTGATCCTCTCTACCGGTGGTCCTCCTGGTCCGTCTGGAGCCGCTCCGCCGTGTGGCAGTGCCGTCACGTGTCCGGTGCTCCCAACACAGTCGGACGGTATAATCAGAACGATCCACATGGCGGGCTATACGGCGCACCGATTACCCTGCGGTTTTCAGCCCGATGATCAGGCCTCTCTCGAAGTCCGTAAGTTGTGGAAATTGACGACTCTGGCATCTACCCGGCATTCTTCTCACTCTGTGTTCTTGCTTGCGTCGGCCGGTGCTTTTCGCTTTCATGGGGTGTCGACTATGCGTCGGTTTATTAGGCTGCCGGTTCGTGATTGCAGCGCCACCACAGGATGTGCGGTCATGCGCACTCGCACCAAATGTGGATAATTTGCATACCATCACGCACGCAAAGTTTCGCGGTTGTAGCATGTTTGCTTCTAGGTGCGTAAATTTCTTTGTCCTTGAGTGTATATTCCGTGCCGGTTGGTGACGTATGTGCGATGCCCTGTGTTATCGGTTAGCCAATAAAACGAGGCCGGGTTATAAGGATTTGGTCTATCAGTGTATGTACACTGCTGGCTACCCAAAATGCAACACCAAGAAGGAAGCATCCGATTGGCCTGAAATTCGCAGCATGCGTCGCCCGCGAGAGGACATGCGAACGATTAGCATTACAGGGAATATGGAAATCATGTGCGCCCGGCACGCCACCGTGAAGCACTATAAGGAGGGTGCACAGAAGGCGGGGTGTATATAGTGAAAGTGTGTTTTGCTGCCGGACCTGTGGGTGGGAAGCTTCCTGATGCCTCGTCGCAGAATACGGCAGTCATTCCAGCACGTTTCGGTGTTCGACAGAATACGAATAGTGGCTCATCGCCTCAGCGGTTTATCGTACCGAGACATCGGCGCCCGTGTGGGACTACATCCAGCCCTATTGAGGCAAGTATGGATTCGGTGGGTGCAGAAGGGACGGACGGACCGACGTGAGCGATTGCCGCAGCCACAGCACACCACCGAACGAGAGGACCGGCATGTTGCGTGCCGGGCATTGACGGCTCGCCCCGCCACATCACGAACGTTAGCGCATGAATTAGGGTGTCTTGCGCAACAACCTGTATCAGCACGTACCGTTCGATGTCGTCTGCAAGAGCGGGGACTTGTCGCACGGCGCCCGTTGCTCCGATTACCATTGACATTACACCACTAGCGAGTGCGGCGGCTGTGGGCCGTTGAACGCCGCACCTGGATTACGGAATGGCACGACATTGTCTTCTCCGACGAATCCCGCTTCTGCCTGCAACACCACGATGATCGGATCCGCGTGTGGTGGCACCGCGGCGAGAGACTGTATGACGCCTGCATTATGCATCGCCATAACGGTCCGTCGCCTGGCGTTATGGTTTGGGGCGCAATTGGATATGCCACCCGCACTTTTCTGGTACGCATCGCCGGTACACTCAGCAGCCACCTCACCATCTCCGACGTTTTGGAGCCTGTAGTCCTCCCTTACCTGCAGGACCTGCCAGCGGCCACGTTTCAACAGGAAAATGTGCGCCCGCACGTGGCACGCATCGTGCAACAATTCTTCACGGCCCACCAGGTGTCACTGCTGCAGCGGCCCGCTTGTTCTCTCGATATGTCGCCCATCGAACACGCCTGGTCGCTGATCGGCAACCGAGTGGCCCGGCAAGCACCACCCGTGATGAACTGTGGCAACGTGTGGAAGCAGCCTGGACCTACATACCCCAAGCCCACATCCAAAGCCTCTTTCGTTCGATGCCGCGGCGTGTAGTGGCCGTTATTGCCGGCCATGGGGGCCACACGAACTATTGGTGTCTGTGTGTTCCGCAAGTCGCACGGGCCTGTAAGCTCAATCGTTTCATCTTTGTATCTGTTGTTATGTGTCCAGTAAATCTGGCTTTGCTATCTCGAGTCCTTCTTTGTGTTGCATTTTGGGTGGCCAGCAGTGTAGAACAGGATTAGTATTAAATTAAAGATATACGTCACAACACTTTGTGAAATATACAAATTTGTCGGTGACGGAGATCGAACCTGCATCCCTCTTTTGAGAAGCCAAATGCTTTAGCAATTAAGCTACTCGTACGGAATTTATCGATGCAACCTTGCTTTCTTGACATGCGTTTCATTTCTGTGTAACGTAATGGCTTAGTGTTTCAAATTACTTTGAAGTTTGAGTTACATTTCGCTGTTTCCAAAAAGAGGATACGGTAATTAAAATCATGATGCCTGGTTTTAGAAATAACTCTAAAATAGAGTCAGATTTCTTTGTTTCCGCATTGGTAAGTTTCAAAGAGTTTTGACTTTTTCTCTTTTTCTGCATTTCCTTTAGATTGTTTTTATTTTCGGAGGCATAAATTTTGTTCAACAGGAATGACAAATGAAAAACGACAAGACCGCATGCAATTCGAACAACCTGGATTTTTGTTTATTTTTATTTATTTTTTTCTTTAAACACCATTTAAAGCTTGAAACTGTATGTGGTTCCTCCTCGTTCCCATTGTTGTTTCTCGGAGCGGTGGTGGTTTCTTTGGCAAAACATTCCCGCCCTGCGTTGCGTAAAGACCTGACAATTGATTTGTAATCTGACACATTTCTCTCCCTTTCGAACAATGCGGGTTTTGTACTTGAATGCGAAAAATGAGTTTTGATATGGTTTCTGAATTTTATCTGCCGTGTTATTTTGCTCTTTTCCTACCCCGTCATTCTTTTTGTATACGCATCTCATTTCAAACGCGTCGGGATATCAGACAACGGACTGAAATAAAAGATTTCTTTCGGCGTGGCATACATTACGCTAGGAACAAAAAGAGTGAAATAAAAAAAGAACGCAAACATATTTCAGAACCTAAAAAAACACGACCGTTACTTTTTATTTAGTGTATGTCATGTTTTCTTAACGATTTCACTAAAAGTCTCAAAGATTTGTACGGAACGCGATAAGGTAAAATTGCGTCAAAAATGCACTGTGGTCTCGAGAGAAAAGTAATTCCAGTGACATATCTTGCGTTGCAACTGCATATTCCAGTGGGTTTATGCATCTGACTCCATTTCTGACATTAATGACAGCACTGCTGAATTAACTGCGTGAATTGGGTTAGGAAGGAACTGGAGACGCCGGAAAAGAGACGGTGAGATACATGGAGGAAGGAAGAAAACAGAATCGTCCAAGGATTAATGCAGGTGAAGAGTACACTTTTGACAGGTAAAGACGTACACACAGAGTGAATGGACGAAAACCTCGTGCAAACCGGAAGTACGTTTTTGACTGGTAAAGGGAGTGAAGATAAACTGCAACGGATGATACACATGAGACAAAGAGAGGAAGGGAGAGTGACAGAGGAAACTACAACTGCTGATACACGTGAGACAGAGAGAGAGAGAGAGAGAATGTACCTTGAAACGACTGATGCAGGTGAAACAAAGAAAGAGTGATAAGGGACACTATTGCTGATACACGTGAGACTTAGAGAGAAAAAGAGAGGGAGAGAGAGGGAGAGAGAGAGAAAAAGTACCCTGAAACGGCTGATGCAGGTGCGACAAAGAGAGAGTGACAGGGGAAACTACAACTGCTGATACACGTGAGACATAGAAAGAGAAAGAGAGAGAGGGAGAGAGATAGAGAGAGAGAGAGAGAGAGAGAGAGAGAGAGAGAGAGAATATACCTTGAAACGGCTGATGCAGGTGAAACAAAGAAAGAGTGATAGGGGAAACTACAACTGCTGATACACGTGAGACTTAGAGAGAGAAAGAGAGGGAAGGAGAGAGAGAGGGAGAGAGAGAGAGAAAAGGTACCCTGAAACAGCTGATGCAGGTGAGACAAAGACAGAATGACAGGGGAAACTACAACTGCTGATACACGTGAGACAGAGAGAGACAGAGAGAGAAAAAGTACCCTGAAACGGCTGATGCAGGTGAGACAAAGAGAGAGTGACAGGGGAAACTACAACTGCTGATACACGTGAGACATAGAGAGAGAAAGAGAGAGAGAGAGAGAGAGAGAGAGAGAGAGAGAGAGAGAGAGAGAGAGAGAATGTACCTTGAAACGGCTGATGCAGGTGAAACAAAGAAAGAGTGATAGGGGAAACTACAACTGCTGATACACGTGAGACTTAGAGAGAGAAAGAGAGAGAGAGAGAGAGAGAGAGAGAGAGAGAGAGAGAGAGAGAGAGAGAGAGAGAGAGAGAGAAAAGGTACCCTGAAACGGCTGATGCAGG